>PVJS01032309.1:0-14474 GCA_004027185.1 Glis glis | reverse complement strand
GCCACCATGCCTGACAGGATTACAAGCTTGTGCCACCACACCTGGCTTGATATTTTTATTTGTGGTTCATAGGTGCATGTCACCTTTTCAATCTCTCTATAGCTTATTGAACATACAGAACATAGTTCTAATCACTATTTTAATGTCTTTATTAATTTTAATATCTTTATCAGTTTTAGATCAGTTGCAATTGATTGACTTTTTTCCTTATTAGTCATATGTTCTGCTTCTTTGCATGCCTGCTAGACATAGTGATTTTTACCTTATTGGGCATTCCTACAAGTATTCTTGGGTCTTGTTCTGAGATGCTCTTAAGTTACTTGGGAGCGATTTGACCCTTTAGGGTCTTATTTTTAAACTTTGTCAAGCAGGTTAAGGTGGCATTTACCTAGTCTAGTGCTAATTTTACCCCACAATGGAGACAAAGCCCTTCTGAGTACTCTACATGCTATCCATGAATTATGACGCTTTCCACTTTCGCTAATGAAGATAGGAACTATTCCCAGGCCTTTATGAGGTACTGAGCTTGTTCCCTTTAGTTCTTTCTGGAAGTTTTTTTTCCTGCCTTTTTATACTGTTTTCACATGCATACACCAATGATTCTTCAGTAGAATACTGAAGAGGCCTGCCAATAGATCTCTAGATTTCTCTCCCTGTGCAGCTCTCCCTTCTTTAATACTCTGATCTGTGAATTCTTGCCACTGTATTATCGAAGAACTTTTAGTTCTATCTCTTCACTCAGGAAAATAGTAGCTTTTCCTTGGGTCCTTTCTTCCTGTGCCAGGCAGTAAGCTGGGGGTTACTCGTTTGTTTACTGTCTCTCAAGGAATACTCTCCTTTGTTGCTAGATGTCCAGTCTTGAAACCTTATTTCATAAAGCTTTTTTTTATTGGTCATAAGGGTAAATTCAGCTTCTATCTTGGCCACAAGAGAAGTGTATCATACAAATAATGCAAATTAAAAAATTGATATGGCAATTATAATCATCAAATTATTAAAAATTAAAAATATGAAATACATTCTTTTGGCAAGGCTATATGAGGAAAAAGATACTCTCATTTTGAGGGGAATGCAAATTGGCACAATTCTTTTGGAAGTAAATTTCACAGAATTTCTCAAAATTACAAATGCATTTTCTTTTGACCCATCAGTCCCCTTCTAGGAAATTATACTGAATTTTGCTGCTAGTAATATGAGAATACACATGAACAAAACTATTAACTACTACCAGTTACAAGTTAATTACAAGTAGTAACACTACTTGTAATTGGGAAAAAAAGTAAATATGCATACATAGGAGAGCGAATAAACTATGCGATAGTCACATAAGTAGTATATCGCTGGAGTACTATATAGTTGTAAAAAAGATCAAAGAAACTATCTGTAATATGATACAGAGTTATTTCCAATGTAATATGGCATATGTGTGAGAGGGCATTTCTGAAATACCATATTTTGTGTAGAAAAGGGGGAAATAAGAAAAACATATATTTATCTGCTCAATCATGCAGAAAGAAAGAGAGGGTGAATCAGAAATTATTAAGACTAGCCGGGCGTGGTGGCGCACGCTTGTAATCCCAGTATTTGGGAGGCGGAGACCGGAGGATCCGGGTTCGCGGCCAGCCTCAGCTCTCTCTCTCTCTCTCTTTCTCTCTCTACCGAGTGAGGCCCTACACAACTTCGTGAGACCCGGTTTCAAAATAAAGTGTAAAAAATAGGGCCGGGGGTGTAGCTCGGAGTTAGAATGCCCCTGGGTTCAATCCCTGGTACCGCAAAAAAAAAAAAGAAAGAAATTATTAAGACTAGATAACTAGAGCCGATGGGTACAAATAGTATAGAAAAGATGGGGATGGAGTGAGTAGGGTAGAGTGGATGGGATGGGGAAATGACACAGCTCTGATTTCTGTTTTTGTATAATTGTGATTTTTCAAACCATATTTCTCATACTAAATGCACAAACAAATATGAATAACAAATCAAAATGGATATAAGCAGAAACAAAATAACTTATTTCAAATGATATAACCACACTGAAAGTGTGTAGTATGGTAGGTGGAAACAACCTAAATAACTTTGGACTAGTATTCTGACTATATATTCTAAATCTAAAGAATACAAATACTAAAAGCATGTATACTCTGAAGAGAGGGACAGAGATATTACAAAGTATAATTCAAGATAAATTGTTAACATTTGAGGAACCTGGATGAAGGATATACAAGAATGCTTTCCATCATTTTTGCCTTGTGTGTGTGTGTGTGTGTGTGTGTGTGTGTGTGTGTGTTTGAAGTTAAAAAGGAAAGACTGACCACGGCTTTTCATATATAAAATGCCTTTCACCGATGAACATTAAAAAAAAAGGCTAAGGCTTACTTTTCCCCATTACTTAGACCTGTCTTCTGTTCTGATATTTTGCAATTACTAGAAATGCTGAGTGTTCAGTGGCTATTACTTAGACCTTAAGGAAGCAAATGTACAAACTCTCAGGTACTTGTGGGCCTTTCCTTTCTCTGTATCTGATGAGCAGTTCACTTGAAGATATATAAAGAATCCTATTTCGTGGCTGACTCACAATCATTCCTCACAAAAGTTAAGAGGCACAGAATGCTTTCCCTTTCAGTAGTACAATTGAAACTATAATAAACTGTGTGTAATTACTCTTGGAAATTTTGTTTTGGTCAGGAAGGCAATGGGAATGATTAGGACTTAGTGTTGTGATATAGAAGTTGTATCTAGGAGAACTCTGGGGGTCCTTGGGAAATTATAAATTAGGAGGAAATCAAGGCTATTGTTCTTAGTCTTCTTAACTCTTGTTAGAGGCTTTTTTAAGTTTGAAGCTCATCACCATCATTGTTATTACTAATATTTTTATTGCCATTGTTATCATTGATGAAAGCCACTTGAAAGAAACCCCCTGATCATCAAAATGCTTAGTTTACCTACAACTATTTCAGTTTGGGGTTTTGAGAACATCTTACAAAGACCAAGGCAGGTGAGTTTGAAGGAGTAAAATCGCCTGCCAGTCGATAATTCGACAAGACATGTGTGAGGTTTGAGAACAGAATAGATGTGGAGTAAAGAGCCAGCAACTGAGGAAGTGGTAGATTCTCAGGGCATGGAACTGTCACACATGAGATCTTCTTTCTCAGCAACTAATTATTCTGGCATTCCAGACTCTTACATCAAACCCAGGGAAAGACCTAAGAATTCTTCTCTGTTCTTTGATCTTAATGCATCGTTGATCTGACTCTAGGATGTTACCACAGTTTTTCTTCCTGTAGTGAGTCACAAGGGCAATTTGTTGTGGTAAAAGCAATGCCTTTGTCTTTCAAACACTGTATGGGAAATAGGATTTCATGTGAAAAGCACTATGTTATCTGGCTCCCATAACTACTCTAAAGATTGCAGAGCTACAAGATAATAACATCCTTGTGATAGTTTATTCTTATGATGTGCAGTAATCTTCTTTAAACATTAAACTTTTGTTTGTGGCTAGAGCCAATGATGTCTAGAACTTGCACTCTAAGACATTGTCTCTTACTTTAAAGTGTGTACTTTTAGACTGGCTTTTCTATTTATTTTTGTTTGTTCACATTTCAACTTAGGCTTCAAACATCATAAGTGTGTTTTCTGCCCATGTCAGTGGTTATTGTCTCTCTCACTTCAGCTCAATATCTGGCTTATTTATGTATTTTATTATCTGTTCCTATATATCAGACCAATAAATGTGTGCACTCTTTGAATACTGACAACTGATTGATTTTTCAGGGTTGCATTGTTGATGTGCTTAACTTGCCATTTAGTGGCAAGAAATTGTTAAGTACTCACATTTGAGGTTCATATAGTGCCCAGATGCAGAGACATACAACATTATCAACTTCTAATTTAGTTCATAGCTGGATTCCCTTTGACACCACAAACTGTTTCCAAGTTTGAATAGAGGATTAAGAGGCACATGGAGTTCATCTTCAAGCTGTGCAGGGGGCTTTTGAAAGAGCCTTTGTGCTCTATGCAAGAGAACTGGTCAGTGTTTGGAATATTTGCAGAACAATACTTACTTGGGAATTTGTTGTCATTTTTCTGTTCTCTCTCAAAATAATGAGAAAGTAGAACATATTTAGATTGCAGTCTTGCTTTCTGTGGCTACAGTATTCTTCCTTTTCAAAAACATAATTTTAGCTTTTATTTTCCTTTCACTCAAAATGTAAATGTTGAAAATGAAGCCAAGTTAAAATTCATAAAAAAATTTGTGTTCAGGTAGAAGTTTCCAAAAACCTGATGATTACTTAATTTACTGCCTTAGCTCTGAAAGAAGTGATTCTTTTAAAGACTCATGGCCCGACCTGGTCTGCTTTGAATTTATAAGCTGACTATCATTCATCTGCAGGTCATGTTTTTTCATATAAAGAGAGGTATTCTGTTATTAAGAAAAACTGTACAAAACTCCAGGGTGGAGAGTGTCCTCCAGTGGGAGACTTTCCTGGAGAGGCGAGTGGTTTACAACAGATCCTGCATCTGCCACCTTAAATTCCACCTTCCCCTAGTGCTTTCTTAAGAGTACCATCTCTGCTACTATAGAACACTAAGCATTAGGGATCTTTGTTTTCTCTGGTGCTCTTATCATAGTCAAGATATGTTGGTATGTAAATAAAGAACTGAAATCTATGGAGGAACAAAAGGTAATTATAGAAAATAAACATAGTATTAAAATTTAGTACACAAAATATTGTTTACTTATTCTAGAGATTTCAGGAAAGTTTGCTGCAGCCCAAATCCTTTTATCATTCACTCGTTTTCATTGATTCTAGATCTTTTATTTAGTGTAGCCCATTTGTTAACAATGGCTGTACAATACACTAAGGATATACTAGTGAACAAAATGGATGGGATTCTCAGATTCCTAGAGCTTATAATCTGATAGAGAGACTTGGTGGTGAAGTAACTATAATACAGTATAATGAAAGTCATGATTTAGATAGTTTAACTTCCAGTGGAATTTTCTGAACATATTCTTGAGGAAATGACTTTAAAATTTTACTGAATGAAGACAAGTTTAGTTGAATAAAAGGAAATGGTGAATGTTTCAGGCAGAGGAAAGGGCACATGTAAAGGTTGCAGGCAAGAGAATTTAGCAGGTAGCAGCTGGTGTTTTGGTGGAACTGTAACAATTTCACCATGGCAAGACTACTGAGCAGAAGGAAGAGAATAGAGTGTTGAGAAGGATGGCTAGAGAGATTAGTGGGTTCTGGAACATGAGGGGTATTTTAGACAGTATTTTGACCTTATTCTAAGGGTAAATGTTTACAGGATTTGAAATAAAAAGTTGGAGATTCTTTGTATCTTTTCTGGATTGCTTCATTCCTACTTCCCCAACTACTGTCTTCATGTGATAATGGTCACCTAAAAGGTATCACCAGCCAGGTGCGGAATAATCCCAGTACTTGGGTGGCTGAGACAGGAGGATTTCAGGTTCGAGGCCAGCCTGAGCAACTTAGAGAGGCCCTTAGCAACCTAGTGAGACCCTGTTTAAAAGTAAAAAATAAAATAGGGCTGGGTGTAGCTCAGAGGTAGAATGTCCCTGGGTTCAATTCCCAGTTTTAAAAAAAATTACTTTATGTCCAGACACAATAGCTAGACAGTTTGTCCCTGTTTTTGGATCAAGGCAATGATATATACATTTTTCAAATATTTTGGGATATTATAATTTTGTTTCTCTTCTGGTTTTGAGAAATCTGACTTATTTATAATCCAATATCAGAAGACCTCTGTGCATCATCGGTGACAGTTGCATTCATCTCTGGAGGAGTTGGTAGAGACTTGCTAGGTTAAACATTTTGCCTCAACAAGTAGTACAATAACTTTACAAAATGTTATTCATTTCCATTTTACAATATAATGTGTATTACATAAAATTTGGCTGGATACAGGGTAATAATTCTGTATTTTAAAATTTTATGTATTGAAGTATAATATACATGTGGTAAAATAAACAATCTTAAGTGTACCTCTCGATAAATTTTTATATGTATATACTTGCGTAGCCACCATCCATAGCAAGATACAGAATATTCTGGTGTCCCAGAAGACTCCCTCATTCTCCTTTCCAATCATAACCTCTGAAAGATAATCGGTATTTCCTCATATATTAATTCTGTCTGTTCTTGAATTTCATATAAGTGGAATTTAAACTTTGTTGTATCTGACTCTTTTTCACCCACCATAGTATCTCTGGGGTGACTTCTTACTGCAGGTAGTAGTTTGTTCTATGTGTTGCTGTGTTACATTCTAATTCTATTGTTCATCATGGTAAAAATGCATACTATTTAATAATTAGATCTGTAGTATATTTATATGGCAGTCAGTCAACTCTTATATTTGTTCTTATCAGAGCTTTATTGACTCTTCATGGTCTTTTACCTTTCATATAATATAAAAATTGTCAATTTCTAAAAAAAGGTGCTCAATTTAACTTAGTATTGCAATATATCTTTAAATAAATTTGGGGAAAATTTACATCTTAAAAATATGTGAATTCCAGCCGGGCATGGTGGTACATGCCTGTAATGCCAGTACTTAGGAGGCTGAGGCAGTAGGATTGTAGGTTCCAGGTAAGTCTCAGCAACTTAGCAAGATGCTCAGAATTTAGCGAGACCCTGTTTCAAAATAAAAAATAAAAAGAGGGCTGAGGGTGTATAGTTCGGAGCTAGAATGCCCCTGTGTTCAATCCCCAATACAAAAAAAATTGTGAATTCAAAGTATGAGCACAATATCACTCCATTTATTTGAGCTTCTGAAAACTTTATTTTAGTAATGTTTCTTAGGCTTTTATCCTATGTGTGAGTATGTATACATACATATATAAATAAATCCTATTTGTGTGTATATGTGTGCGTGTTTGTGTGTGTGTGTGTGTGTGTGTGTGTGTGTGTGTGTGTAGAGAGAGAGAGAAATCCTGCATAGTTTATAGATTTATTGTTTTTTTAAAATATATGTTTTATTTTTGCAAATATGTAGAAATATATTTTATATTATCCTCATACCAATGATATGGCTAAATATTCTTAATTCTTAATTTATTTCTATAAATATAAACAGATTATGAATAATGAAGTTTATTTTCTACCATATATAATTTCCTAAATTAATAAATAATTTTTATAGCAGGTTTCTTTTTTAGGTTTACAACCAAACTAAGTGGAAAGTAGAGGGTTGCCATATTCCTTCTGTCCCGCCATAACACAGCTTCCCCACTATCAACATCCCCCACCAGAATGTACATTTGTTATAATAGTGAATTTATGTTGACATCATTATTACCCAAAGTTCATCATTCACATTACGGTTTACTTTTGATGGTGTACATTCTATGGGTTTCGACAAATGTGTAACAGCATGTATCTGTTATTGTGACATCATACACAGTAGTTTCACTGTCCTAACAATCCTCTGTGTTCTGCTTATTCATCCTTCCTTCCTTCTCTACCCCCTGGCAACCACTAATCTTTTTACTGTCCCCATAGTTTTAACTTTTCTAGAATGTGATATAGTTGGAATCATACTAAAACCTATAACCTTTTCAGATTGCTTCTTTCACTTATAGTAATATGTGTTTAAGTTTCCTCCTTGTATTTACATGGCTTGATAGACCATTTATTTTTAGTACTGAGTAATATTCCATTGCCTGGCTGGGTTATAGGGCACACACCTGTAATCTCAGTACTTGGGAGGCTGAGACACAAGGATCGCAGTTTCAAGGCCAGCACATGGTAATATAGTGAGACTGTGTTTCAAAATAAAATAGGGCTGGGGGTGTAGCTCAGTTGTAGAATTCCCTTGGGTTCAATCCCCAGTAAAACACACACACACACACACACACACACACACACACACACACACACACATTCCTTTGCCTGGATGTGCCACAGTTTATTTATTGACTTACCTACTAAAGGAATTCTTGGTTGCTTCCAAGTTTGTGCAATTATCAATAAAGCTGACATACATTTATATGCAGTTTTTATGTGGACCCAAATTTTCAGTTTATATGAGAAAGTACCAAAGAGCATGATTACTGGATTGTATGATCAGAAAATGTTTTGTTTTGTGAGAAATTGCCAAAGTTTTCAAAATTGGTTGTATTGTATTGCATTTCCATGAGCAATGAATAAGAGTTTCTATTGTTCTACATCCTTGCCAGCATTTGGTGTCAGTGTTTTCAATTTTGACCATTCTAATACGTATGTAGCGATATCTCATTGTTATTTTAATGTGCAATTCCCTAATGACAAATGATTTTGAACATCTTTTCATATGCTTACCATCTGTGTGCCTCTTTTTGTTTTTTATTGGTGCAAAATAATTATACATCATAGTGAGATTCAAAGTGATACATTCATATATGCACATAACATCTCTTCATGTGGTTCCCTCCTAATCCCATCCTACTACCCCCACTTCCCTCCTCGTACATGCTAGTAAGGTTGATAGTGATACCATCATATATGGACAAGTATTATTTAGTCTGTGTGTATTTTTATAGTGGTATCTCTTCAGGTATTTTGTCATTTTTAAATTGTGTTGTTTACTTTCTTATTGTTGAGATTAAAAGTTCTTCATATATTTTAGATGGCATTCCTTTATTACATGTCTTTTGCAAATATTTTCTCTCAATTTTAGCTTGTTTTCTCATTTTCTTGACAGTGTCTTGCAGAACAGGAATTTTTTAACTTTTACAGAGTCTAGCTTATCAATTATTTCCTTCATGGATTTGCATCTTTGGTATTTTATCTGAAAAGTCAACATCATACCAAGGTCATCTAGGTTGCCTCTTATGTTATCTTTTAGGATTTAATAGCTTTGTGTCTTATATTTATGTCTGTAATCCATTTTTGTTCATTTTTATCAAGGGTGTGTTTAGGGTTTTTTTTTTTTTTTTGGTATGTGGGATGTACCAGTACCATTTGTTGAAAAGACTTATCTTTTCTCCATTGGATTGTCTTTACTCCTTTGCCAAAGATCAGTTGGCCATATTCATGTGGGTCTATTTTTGGACTCTATTCAGTTCATTTACTGATTTTTTTTTCTATTCTTTTGCCAATATCACGATCTTGGCCACCATAGTTGTATAGTAAGTCTTGAAGCTGATGATGTCAGTCCTCTGACTTTGTTTCCTTCAATAGTGAATTAGTTATTGTCTTGTTGATATTCTCAAAATAATTTGCTGGGATTTTGATTGGGATTACATTCAACTTATAGATGAAGATGGGAAGAACTGACATCTTGACAATATTGAGCCTTTCAATTTTATAAACATGGCATATCTGTAATTTATTTAGTTCCTCTTTGAGATATTTCATCAGAGTTTTACAGTTTTTCTTATATAGATTTTGTGCATATTTTATTAGACTTAACATAGATATTTCATTTCTTGTGGGTAATATAAATCTTACTGTATTTTTAATTTCAGATTCTACTTGTTCATTGCTGATAATAGGAACATAATTGACTTTTGTATATTAATCTCGTATCCTGCAACTTTGTTATAGTTGCTTATTAGTTCCAGGAGGGATTTATTTTTGTCAATTCATATCATCTGTGAACAAAGACAATTGTTTTTATACCAATCTGTTTACCCTTTATTTCTTTTTATTGTCTTATTACATTAGCTATGACTTCCAGTATGACATTGAAAAACAGTGGTGAGAGGGGACATTCTTTGTGCCTAATCTTGGGAAAGCTTTGAGTATCATACCATTAGGTATGATGATAGCTATGCTTTTTCCGTAGTTCTTCTTCATCAAGTTTGAGGAAGTTTCCCTCATTCCTAACTTGTTTAAATTTTTTTTTTAAAATCTTGAATGGTATATAATTCTTTTCATACAATTTTGGATTTAATTTGCTAATACTTTATTGAGGATACTTGAATCAATAATAGTAAGAGATATTGCTTGATAATTTGCTGGTAATATCTTTGTCTTGTCTTGGTATTGGGATAATGCTGCCTTTACAGAATGAGTTAGAAACTATTCCTTCTGCTTCTATCTTCTGAAAGAGATATAATGAATTCGTATCATTTCTTCCTTAAATATTTAGTAGAATCACCTGGGCCTGGTACATTCTCTTTTTAAGGTTATTAATTACTGATTCAATTTCTTTAATGAATATAGGCCTTTCAGATTGTCTATTTCCTCTTGCATGAGTTTTGGCAGATTGTATCTGCCTTTCCAGGAAATGGTTCATCTCATGCAGGTTATCAAATTTGTGGGCATAGAGTTGTTAATAACATCCCTTTATTATCCTGTTATTGTCCATGGCATCTGTAGTGATGTCCTCTTCTTCATTTCTTCTCTCTTTTTTTTTAGTTGGCCTGACTAGAAGCATATCTATTTTATTGATATTTTAAAAGAACTAGCTCTCAGTTTGTTGGTTTCCTGTTTTCAGTTTTATTTACTTCAGTTTAATTTTTATTTTCTTCTCTTACTTTTGACTTAATTTGCTCTTCTTTTTTTAGTTTTACTAAAATGGAAACCAAGTTTACTAATTTTATGATGAATGCTATGAATTTTCCTCTGAGCACTACTTTTGCCTCATCATACAAATTTTGATAATTTGTATTTTTATTTGTATTTGGTACATAATATTTTTTGTGGTGCTGGGGATCGAAACCAGAGGCATTCTACCTTTGCCATATTTTATTTTTTATTTTGAAACAGGATCTCACTAAGTTGCTGAGGACATTGTTATGTGCTGAGTCTGGCCTCAAACCTGCAATCTTCCTATCTCAACCTCCCAAGTACTAGGACTATAGGCATGTGCCACCATAAACTGCTTTCTTATTACTTTAAATATTTCATTCAACACACTTCTTGCTTGCATGGTGCTGTGGCTTGAATGTGTTCCTCAAATTCCATGTATTAGAAATTTAAACCCCAACGCAACAATGTTAAGAGGTGGGACTTTTCAGAGATGATTAAATTTTGAAAATTCTGTTCTCAGGAAAAAATTAAATGCTGTTTTCATGGGAATAGGATAGTTATTCCAGGAGTGTTTCCTGATTTTAAAAAAATGAGCTTGGTTCATTTCTCTCCCTCTCTTACGCTCACCCTCTGTTGCCTCTGCCATACTGTGATGGTATAGCAAGAAGGTCCTCACTGGTTGTGACTCTGTAATCTTGGACTTTCCAACCTCTAGAACTGTGATCAAAATAAACTTCTATTGTTAATAAATTATTCAGTCTGTGGTATCTGTTATAGAAGTACAAAATTGACTAGAATGACATGTTTCCTGAGAAGTCAGTTAAAATCCTCATCTTTGTTCCTCTATAAGCAAGGGGACCTGCTTGATCCTACCTTTAGCTTCTTTTAAGATTTTTTTCTTTATCATTGATTATCTGAGGTTTGAATACGGTGTATAAAGGTGACCTTTTTTTTTTTTTAACATATATCATGCATGGTGTTCTCTTTAGTTACCCTGGTATCTGTGGTTTGGTTTCTGACATTAATTTGAGACAATTATTAGTAATTATTGTTTGGGTATTCTGGATATTCTGTTCTTGGATATTTTGTTCTTTTTAAATTCTTTTTTCCCCTTACTTTTCAGTTTTGGAGTTTTCTGTCAATATATCCTCAAAGACCTAGCTACTTTTCTTGGCCATGTCCAGTCTACTAATAAGCCCACATAGGCATTCTTCATTTCTTTTACAGTAATTTTTCTATCATTTCTTTTTTATTCTTTGTTAGAATCCCCATCTTTCCACTTAATTATCCATCTATTCCTCTATGTTGTCTACTTTTTCCATTAAAACCTTCTACATATTATGCATACTTTAAAAAGAAATCCTGGTGTTCTAACCCTAACATTCTTGCCATGTTTGACTCTGGTTCTCATGCTTGTTCAGTTTCTTCAAACTGCATGTTTTGCTTTTTATTGTGTCTTGTAATTTTTTCTTAAAAGACAGACATGATTAAGGAAAAGGAACTGTAGTAAAAAGGCCTTTGTTCATGTAGTAACAAGGTGTGGGGAAAAGGAAGCATTTGGTGGTTTTCTGATTAGGTCTGCTTTTTGGCAAGCCTGTGTTCCCAGGCTGTGAACTTTACTTCTCAGTCCCCCCTGCCCTCGGACGTGGCATGTGATGGTTGGTGTGTTTGGACTTGGGTAAGTTGGGCTCCAAAAAAAACCCCAGCAGGTTAGTCTCTGGTAAAATATTTTCTTCTGAGGGTAGCACTTGTTAAGAACAGAATGTTCTGGGGTATTTTAAAATGGCTCCTTTTCCCCTGCTGGAAGATGAAAGGGATTTTTTCTAATAATCACCATGAGGACCCTGGTAGAGCTCTTGAAGGAATGGAGGCCCTCTTAGGACTGAGAATCCCTGGAGTTTTTAACTCTCAGAGTTGTCCACACTTAGCGTCCAGCAATTTGTCAATTACAGTTCTGGTTTTCTTCCGCAGCCCTGGTTCCCATGGAGGTTTCTGTTCATGGGTTTCTTTTCTCTTAAGTTGTGGCTCTTTGTATCTGCTTGTCTCTCCAGTTCTGGGGACAGCAGTTTGCTATTTCATTTCAGTTCTCTCATGGATCTAAGAACAGATACTGACTTTTTGGTTTATTAAACTTTTTGCTTGTTAGAATAGAGTGATGACTATACTTTATCCTAAGCTCTTTGTAAGCTCCTTATGTGCTGGACTAGAAACTGAAAGTCTACTATATATACTTTTTGTTTCTTTTTCTTATCTTATCTCTCTACCTAGGATTACCTGATAATATTGAATAGAATGCAAGAATAGATTTTTGTCTTATTCCTGAACTCAGAGGAAAACAGTGTCTGACCATTAATAATGTTTGCTGGAAGTACACTTCTATTCTTAGATTGCTGAGAATTCTTTATTTTTTGAAATGATGAATGTGTATTGAATATTATAAAGTGCTTTATCTTCTTCTTATGTAATGATCATATGATTTTTCACTTTTATTATAAGTTATTGATTGGTATTTAAATCTTTAAGCAAATTCACATTCTTGTAATAAATCTTTCTTGGTCCTTTTTCTATATTCTTAGATTATATTTGGTAATACTTCATTGTGGATTTCTCTATCTATGTTCATGAGGGAGATTGGTCTATAAATTTATTTTCTCTTAATGTTTTTGTCAGAGTTTTGCTGGTCTCATAATTTGAATTGGGTAATGTTTCTTCTCTTTATATTCCCTGTTAAGAGTTTGTATTAGGTTGTTATTTCTTCCTTTACTGCTTAAAAAAATTCACCATTAAAGTAGTTGGGCACTGGGGTTACAGGTAGGAAGGTTTTTAATTATAAATTCATTATCTGTACCAGATATAGGACTCTTTGGTTTTCTACTTTGGTATGTGTATTTGCAGGAAATTTTGTGTTGATATAATGCTTTCAGTTTATTAGCATAAAGTTCTTCGTATTAACTGTGCGAGAGAGTTATGTGTGTGAGAGAGAGAGAGAGAGAGAGAGAGAGAAAGTGTGAGTGAGTGCGAGCGAGCGCATGTGCCTGGGGACTGAACCCAGGGCCTGCCTTGTGCTTGCTAGGCAAGAGCTACAATTCCAGCCTTCCCCTATCCCCCCACACCTTTTACATTTTGAGACATGGTCTTACTAAATTGCCAAGACTGGCCTTAAATTTGTAATCTTCCTGCCTAGGTTTCCCGAGGAGCTGGGATTAAAGGTGTGTAGTACCATACCCAGCCCATACTAACCTCTTATTAGCAATGTCTATATTGTCTTTAATAACACTGATAATATGTTTCCTCTCTTTATAACTGAGACAATACCACTCTAAAAAGTAAATAGTCTAGATCTGCTTTCTACCATAAAGGAGTAACTTGTACTAGAATTAACCTCCTAACACAAATAATAAGAAACCTTGATCAACTGTGTAACAATTGTTTTAAGAAATAAGAAAACAGGAAGCACAAGACTATAATATACAAAGGAAGGAAAACAAAGTCTCTGAGAAAACCTTGGCTTTCTATTTGGTGGTATTTATCAGACTCTGATCAAAGGAGAAGCAACTGAAATATAATAGGACATGACCAGTCAGAGGTCAGAGCTTGTGGAAGTTGTAGTAGCTATAATGTGTAGGGTGGATTCTGAGAGTGTAGGGAGCTATACAGAGATTGAGCTGCAAAAGTCTCAGGCGTCCTCTTAAGTCTTTTGCTGAATGCTAAGCTCCACAGAAGTAAGGTTTGACTACAAGAGCTGAACATAGACCAACTACCTGGAAAAGAAAAACCAGTAACTGAAAAGCTGTCCAGGCTCACATTACTAGGAGACATTTAAGTTCCAACTTGTTATAGTGAAATGTCTTCATTGAATATGCAGACATTTGGTAGAGACCCAGAAAGGCCACATCTTTTTTTTTTATGTTTTTATTGGTGCATTGTAGTCTCACATCACAATAAGTATCAGTTTGGTGTTAACATACATGCACACAGCTCTTGGTGTCCCTCCCCCCC
>PVJS01032308.1:0-22859 GCA_004027185.1 Glis glis | reverse complement strand
GGCCGGTTCCTGGGGCCCGCGCTGGGGGTGAGGGTCGCCCCTGAGGCCGGTTCCTGGGCACCCTGCGGACGCCTGGAAGAGAAGAAGGGTCAAAGTTAGGGAAGGGAGCGGACCCCAACCCAGGACCAGGCTCCTTCAACCGTGAGGCTCACGTAAGCAGCGCCTCCACCCTAAGGGAAGCATTGGTTTCTCTGTTTATCGAAGAGGAAACGGGGGCTCGGAGAGGTGAAGTGGCCTGCCACAGACCATGCAGCTAGGAAGTGACAGATCTGGGTTGAGAGCGAGTCCTGGCTGGCGCCAGAGTTCTTGTTCTTTGCACTGCGGTAGGGTTCTCAGGCTTTATCGGCATAAAGAATCCTGGAGGTGGAGGGTGGTGTTCGTTAACAGACACATTCTGGGACTCTGCAAATGGAGTGAGTCTGGGATTGGGGTCTGGAATCTGTATTTGTAACAGTTAAGCCCGGACAAATAACATATCGCTTCTCTGTGCACGGAGCAAGAAGGTGACCAGGTCCTAGCCCCTCTGGAGAAGATAGCTAGTTGTGTTAAGCTTTTAAGGCCTCAATTCAGAGAAAATGTCAAACGGGGGCTCCCTTCGCACATCTTGTGGGACTGGAGAGTTGGTTTTGAGTGGGTCCTTAACTCATTTGGGCAAACGGGCAGCCTCTATTATCTCCATCCCTATTAAGTGATAAACATGTAATTCTCATCACCTAGGGGGAACTTGTTAAACATACAGATTCTTGGGCTCAGTTCAACTCTATTGAATCAGAAGGTCTGGGGATTGGAGCCCCGAAATCTGTAAGCTAAACAAGCTATAAAATAAGTTCCTTTGCCTTTGAAAACTTGAGATGTGAAGCTTTCTAAGACCCATAAAGAAATGGATCATAGATTCAGAACATGTGGCCTGGCCTTCCTTGTTTTTGTTTTTTAGTAGTTGTGGATGCTTCTGTATTTACTATGGGCTGAACTTTTAATGGCAAAAATTTCAAGTTAGTATTATTGACTATTATGGGGTGGATTTTTCAGCTAGCTGAAGACAGGAACTTAATACAATTTTCATATTAATCTGCCCACTATTGATTTCCTGAGTGACTTTGGGTAAGTCACTAAATCTTTTGTTCCCTGTACATACTTCATATCACTAGCTACACTGCTTTTCATAGAGACAAACACCTGTCTCTATACTAAATCAGACTTTCTGGAGGTGGACCGTGGATATTTTTAATTGTAATTATATATATGTTTGCAGTACTGGGGATTGAACCCAGTGATACTCTATCACCAGCGCCCCCCTTTCTAATTGTGAGACAGGGTCTCACTAAGTTACTTAGACTACTCTTGTACTTGCAATCCTCCTGCCTTGGCCCCCTGAGTAGCTGGGATTACAGGTGTGTGCCACCATGCCCTAATTTTATTATTTTTATTTATTTGATTTTTAATTGAAAAATAATAATTGTATATATTTATAGGGTACATTGTGATATTTTGAGGTTTGCTTATATTATAGAATGATTAAATCAAACTAATAAACCTCACACACTTACCATTTTCTGTGGTGAAAACTCTTAGAATCTACTCTTTTAGCAATTTTGAAATATACAGTGCATTGATATTTATTATAGTTACCATTCTGTACAATAGATCACTAAAGCTTATTCCTCTTGTCTAATGGAAACTTAGTACCCTTTGACTAATATCTTCCTTTCCCTCGTCCATTCCCCCACCCCCTTAGTCAATAGTAATTACCAGTCTACTCTTTACTTCTGTAGGAGTATCGCACACTATCTGATTGCACCACTGGAGCTCCTCTACTCTTCTCTGAGTTTGACTTTTTTAGAGATCATGCAGTTTTTGTCTTCCTGTGCCTGTCTTATTTCACATAGCATGAAGTCCTCTAGGTTCATCTGCCATGAGTGCTTTCAACAAGCCTCCAGGGAAGATTGATGCAGCCAGTGATAATGGAATATGGAAACTGAGTCTTAGCTACTTGAATTGGTCTATGTAGGGGACAATGCACATATTACAGCTTCCTTATGTTCTGCTCATGGAGACTAATAAGAATAATGTGAGTTGAACTGGTGGCCCATGCCTGTAATCCCAGTACTTGGGAGGCCGAGACAGGAGGATTGCAGGTTTGAGAACAGGCTCAGCAGCTAGCAAGGCCCTCAGCAACTTAAGGAGACCCTGTTTGAAAATAAAATAGGGCTGCCAAAAAAAATCAAGAAGAAGAAGACAGAGACAAAGATAAGAAGACGAAGATGACGACGAAGAAGAAGATGAAGAAGACAAAGAAGAAGAAGATGAAGAAGAAAGAAGAAGAAGAAGAAGGTGGTTTCTGATGTGTCCTGGTTTTGGAATTAACATGCACTTTCATGTGAAAGTACTATGATAAGCTTACAGACAATAAGTAGCAGTTCCAAGTGACTTAGTAAGCTCCTTGATTGAGATGTTGTAATGACAGAAATTGATTTAGAGGCTCTGATTGCTATTGAGTCATCTCTTTTGTTCAAAAGGACTGTAATTACTCCCTAATAGGCCAACCTCTCACAACCCTAACTAAAAGCACTTTATTTATTTATTTTTAAGCAGATACCATTGTGTGGTTTGAACCAGGAATGAAATCTTCTGAAAGCTCAGAACAGAAGACTTTTTGGTCATCATGGAGGACAAAAGACGGCGAGCCCGAGTGCAGGGAGCCTGGGCGGCCCCTGCTAAAAGCCAGGCTAGTGCACAGCCAGGTAAGAACCTGTAGGGATTGTGTGTGTGTGTTTATGGATATGGACAACTATCATCCTCTTTTGTTTATATCCTTTTAGTTTATAACAAATTCCCATTTCAGTTCATGTTAAGGAATTGTCTAAAACATGCCTGGCATTTTGTCTGATTTTGTTGATGATGAGTTGAGGGTGGGTCTTTAGTGTTCTCATATTTAGTCTATACCTTCAAACCTTTCAGAGTGTGTTGAGGTCTTCTATTGACTTTACCAATTAATTTTTAATATCACAGAGGTCATCTTCAAGTGGGTTTTACTGGTCTTGCCCAGTAGAAGGTAATAAGTACAAACTTTTCCCTGATTTGAGGCTGTTCCTCTCCTATTTCAGCTACTCCTGCTAGGAGCCAACTCCAGACACCAGGTCAGACCTGGAGGACCAAGGAGCATCATCCATCTGACAGAGAGTTTGTGTTCAAAGAACCCCAGCAGGTAAATTTTTGTTTCTCGTTCAGCAGTAACAAACATACAACAGGTACACCAATAGTGACCGAATAAATTTACTAATACATAGCAAAGCAAAAGGACTATAATAATAATGAAATTTTCAGTTCCTTTATAAGTCTGAGGATTCTTTGTTTATGGTCATATATTACCCCCCCCTCTTTTTTTTGGTAGGGGACTATATCATGGCTATAGGCTAGAGGTTATACCATGATTAGAGCTTGCAGTTCTAAGATCATACTATCTTCAATGATATTACAGCAAGTGTCTTTGGAGTCAGATTGAAATTTCATTCCTTATAGCAATATGCCTGATTTCTAGCTCTTTTTTCCATGTAAGAAATGAAAAGATCCACTTTTTTTCTTTTTTCTCTTTTTTTTTTGTGGTGCTAATGATTGAACTCAGGGCCTTGCACATGCTAGGCAAGCACTCTACCACTGAGTTATACAGCAAGTGTTCACTTTTTATTAATATGAAAAATAAGCTAAAAAACCAGGCATCTTGCTTTAGTAATGATTGCATCAATAATTATCATTCTTATTTTATAATATATCTTTATTTCTTTAAAAATCTCCCTTACATAAAGAATGTTTTTCCAGAGCTGCTGGCCAGTAGGAACGTTGATTAATTATAATTGAATTATCTTTTTCTGTCTTTTTTTTTGCAGTACTGGGGATTGAACCCAGGGGCATTCTGCCTCCGGGCTACACCCGCAGCCCTATTTTTTATTCTTTATTTTGAAACAGGGTCTCACTAAGTTGCAGAAGGCCTCACTAAGTAGCTGAGGCTGGCTGCGAACCTAAATCCTCTGGTCTTAGCCTCCCAAGTACTGGGATTACAAGTGTGCACCACTGCCCCCGGCTTTTTCTGTCTTTAGCAAGCATGAAGTACTTCTCAGATGAGCAGAAACGAAGTTTTCTGATGGGTAGTGAGAGGTGGGAATTAAAAAGGGGTAGTTGTAAATATGATTTATTTTGATTGAAATTGAGAAGATATGGTAAATCAGTGTTCGGAATCATTCCAGAATTACGATCTGCCCGTTTCCTTGCAGGTAATACGTAGAGCCCCAGAACCACGAGTGATTGAGTAAGTAATTTGCTGCTTTCCTGTAATTATTGCCTGGGAAGAGCCCAGGATCTTTGCCTCACCCTCATTTTTCCAACCAGGAGAGAATGGCCCAATGAGTGTGATTTTAGGCTGCGATATTCCTATCTCTAATGTCTTTAAACTTCATCTTTTGAGAAGACTTTCTGAATCTGTTGATGGTACAGAGTATGCAACGAGATCTCTGTACATTAAATTTTGATATAGATTTCCTGGTCCAATTTCACTGATATCTGCAGACAGTAAGTTAAAACATCCCATAGCTAAAGCCAGAGGGGAATTTTTCCAGAGTCATTGGAGCATCGCTCTTCGAGAAGCCTTTAAAGTACCATTTTACTAGCTGTGCTTATCAAAGCTACTGGCGGTCTAGGTGACCTTATGGCCTATTTTTTAAAACCACATGATTGTTCCAGAGCAATTTAAATGATACTAAAAATTCCTCTTATATTGATCTGTGTCTAAAATGTTCTTATTGGAAATTGGTGAGAGATACTTTGACTTCTCTTTGCCTACTTCCCAATTTCCATTTGATATAAACTGTCAGTAAAAACTATCCTTTTATTTTAGCAAATTAGCATTAGAAGTATGTTTTCACCCAGGAGCCATCAGTTATGCTATTGGGCTGTTTGTTGGTTGGCCTGTATCTCTTAAAAGAATTTAAAATGAACACAAATGTCAATATACTTTTCAAAGAGTGTATCTGGTCTGGCTTTGCCACTAGTTAGTTATATAACTAATCTTTAGGTAAGTTCTTTCCATCTCTGTGGATTTTAGTTTCCTTTTCTGTGAAATAGAGGGTTTATATAATCATTTAAGGCAAGTCTAGTTCTGATAGTCTAGAGTATCAGACTATTTTAATAATTTTGATTACTTAAAAAATACCAGTGTGAGCCGGGTGGAGTGGCACACACTTGTAATCCCAGTACTTGGGAGGCTGAGACAGGAGGTTTGCAGCCAGCCTCAGCTACTGAGGCCCTCCACAACTTAGTGAGACCCTGTTTCAAACTAAATAATAAAAAATAGGGCAGGGGGTGCAGCTGAGAAGTAGAATGCCCCTGGGTACAATCCCCAGTACCACTAAAACAAAACAAAACAAAACAAAAAACCAGTGTGGTATTTCCTCCACTTAGGATAAAGAGAATAACCAAAGCCAGGCGTGGTGGCACATGCTTGTAATCCCAGTACTTGGGAGGCTGAGACCAGAGGATCTGGGTTCGCAGCCAACCTCAGCTACTTAGTAAGGCCCTCTGCAACATAGCGAGACCCAGTTTCAAAATAAAAAATAAAAAATAGGACTGGGAGTGTAGCTCGGAGGTCGAATGCCCCTGGGTTCAATCCCTAGTACCGCAAAAAAAAAAAAAAAGAGAGAATAAGCAAAACCATGAAATTCATTACACATGGGACATTTAATGTGAAAGAAAGTGGGAAATTGTGAGTTTGCAAGTCAAGAGAAAAATAACAGAATCCATTCTATTTGCCCTGGGGTTTGATAATTCTAGTTATCTAAAGTTAACTCTGCTAATTTTTTTTTTTGTGTGTGTGGTACTGGGGATTGAACCCAGGGGCATTCTACCTCTGAGCTACATCCCCAGCCCTATTTTATTTTTATTTTGAAACAGGTCTCACTAGGTTGATGAGCGTTTAACTACTTGCTGAGGCTGTCCTCAAATCTGCAGTCCTCCTGTCTCAGCCTCCCAGGTACTGGGATTACAGGTGTGCGCCACTGCACTTGGCTTAAATTTTGTTTTTTTAATACCCATAAATGTGTTCCACATGTGAAGCAAGCCAGTTTCTAAATGTGGGCTAAAATGTTGTATTCACATTCATACTCTGGGAAATTCTGTAGATAATTCATAGAAATGTGATAATCACTGTATATCTGATAACTATGCCTACATTTTTTAGAAAAAGGGTCTCAAAGAAGTCAGAGATCATGAACTACTAGCTCCCCTGAGAGAGGATTATATTGAAAATTTTCCCTTTGTAGTATTCTCTATAAAAGTGTCTCTCTGAGCAAGATCTACCACAGTTGACAGGTGTACCTGTCCAATCTGTGTTGCTTTTCTCATCATGGACCTTACACTTTGCACATCTGCAGCAGTACTGTACAAAACAGTATGGTTAGCTGGGCGTGGTGGCGCACGCTTGTAATCCTAGTACTTGGAAGGCTGAGACAGGAGGATCGCAGGTTTGTGGCTAGCCTCAGCTACTTAGTGAGGCCGTCCACAACTTAGTGAGACCCTGCTTCAAAATAAAAAATAAAAAAATAGGGCTGGGGGTGTAACTTGGAGGTAGGATGCCCCTGGGCTCAATCCCTAGTACTGCAAAAAACAAAAAACAAAACAAAATACAGTATGTTTTGTGCTTTTTCACATTTGATTGGATTCAGTAAGCTTTTATTGTCCATCTGCTCTGTGTGGGTACTGAAACAGTAATAACCCATTTCTTGTCCTTAAGGGGACATAGTCTAGTAAATAAAATAGACCTGTAAACAAATTGTAATCTTGTGCTGGGCGTGGTGGTGCACGCTTGTAATCCCAGTACTTGGGAGGCCAGCCTCAGCTACCTAGTGAGGCCCTCCGCAACTTAGTGAGACCCTGTTTCAAAATAAAGAATGAAAAATAGGGCTGGGGGTGTTGCTTGGAGGTAGAATGCTCCTGGGTTCAATCCCCAGTACTGCAAAAAAAAAAAATTGTAATCTTGTATATCATAAACCATGTAAGGGCTAATGCTAGCACACAGGATGGGATGGGTAGTATTATTTGCATGGATTAAATGTCAGGAAAGGTTTAGAGGTGATGCTGAGTGAGATTTTTGGAGGGTAAATTGGAACTTTTCACTGCACCAGAGCCGGAGATGAAGTGGGTTGGGTGCTGAGAGGCAGGGAAGCAATCCAGCGTGCATGGGGTTAGACACTCAGTGATGTAGTCAGGATTCTGAGCAGCTGGTTGTTGCTGGAGGATGATGAGTCTCTGGGAACTGTCAGAAGAGGGAGCTAGATCACAAGGACCTTGAATGCACTTTTGGGGAGCCATTGAAGGGTTTTACTCAGAGGAGGAGCCTCATTAGACATGTATCTTTGAAAGAAGCAGAAGCTCAGAGCTGTGATGTGCTTGCCACCTGGTAAAGGCATCCTTTATTCCAAGCTCTCTAAAGGGGAGACACCCCTTTGTCTCTATTCCTAGATCATATCAGCCTAAATCACAGGTGAAATATAAAGGGGATGAATCAGAATTTATTTTATCCCACCTTTGTCTCCATGGCCTGACCCTATCAGGGCTCTATACCCACTGCCATTATCTCAGTGGTGGAAGAAGATGGGGGTTACTCCTCCTCATGGTTACAGGATCTTAGTGAGCCGGGAACCCAGAATGACAGTCCTTCTGTGATTTTTTGCCTCACCCTAACAAGTCTCTTTGACTTTGTTTCTTTAGCAGGGAGGGAGTCTATGAAATCAGCCTGTCACCCACAGGAGTATCTAGGTAAGTGAAACCTCACTTCAAAGTGACTGTAAAGCCGGGCATGGTGGCGCACGCTTGTAATCCCAATACTTGGGAGGCTGGGACAGGAGGATTGCAGGTTCAAAGCCAGCCTCGGCAACTTAGCAAGGCTTTCAGCAACCCTGTGAGACCCTGTTTCCAAATAAGAAATAAAATCGGACTGGGGGTGTAGCTTGGAAGTAGAATGCCTCTGGGTTAAATCCCCAGTACCAAAAAAAAAAAAAGAAAAGATAATAAAGTGAATGTAATTATCACCAAGTTATAGTCTATTAAAATAGTCTACTCTTTTATTTGAAATAGATTTGTAATTTGTGCCCCTTAAATTCTTGGGGAACAAGAATTTGGTACCATCTCCTTTTTATATATTTCTAGCATCAAAACATTTTCACAGCTTCTCCTTATAGTAACTATTACGATCCAGTTTCTCAGATGAGGAAGTGAGGCTTAGAGAGATTGACTCCTTTTTCCTACTGCCACATAGTAACCTAATATTAGAGGTGGGTCTGCTCTCAGCTTCTGTGCTGTGAGTGCTCTATTACATTATTATTGTGTTACATCTATGAATTACTACACAAATTAATTATAGAGTATTTTATATCATATTGCTGCATTAGGGTAGATTTCAATAAAGTTAAGGAATATATTAGACACTAGCCATTATTTTGAAAACATCACTAATGCATTAGAACACTAATTGTCACTAGAAAGTAATGACACTTAAGACAAACATATCAGAACTTACACATCTAAATGAATTGCTTAAAATGAGCTTCCACTGGACTTCGAAGGCTCTAAGAAGTCCACTGAAACTAACATTATTATAATCCTATTTGCAACCTCTCCTTTAGAACAAGGTTAACAGCCACACAAAACCAGTTGCATTATTTTGGTCACATCTAATTGTCAACTTGGTGTGGCTTTAAGGTGAGCTTTGGCTCTTTCAAAAAATTGAGTGTACCTTCAGAGGGAAGATTTGCTAACCAAGGCTATTCAAGAGAATGTTCCATGGGCTTTCAGAACATTTCTTAAGAAAGATATCTTACTGATTTTGAGCTATATTAACATTGTTGAAATCAGCATATATTCAGTGAGAGAACGAACCCTCATTTGGATCTGCTTTTTCTTTCTTTCTTTTTTTTTTGGTATAGGGGATTGAACCTAGGGGCATTCTACCTCTGAGCTACACCCCCAGCCTTATTTTTATTTTTTATTTGGAAACAGGATCTTGCTAAGTTGCGGAGGACGTTGCTAAGTTATTGAGGCTGACCGCGAACCTATGATCCTCCTATCTCAGCCTCCCGAGTACTGGGATGTCACCATGCCTGGCTTGGATCTTATTTTGCTACAGTCATATTGATCTCTGTCTTTCACTAGAAGTGACATAGTCTCAAAAGACCACCAACTGTTAAAATAACATAGGCCAGGCATTTTATTAGTTACTCTTTTTACTCTTCACAGTGACCTTATGAGATGAATATCATATTTGGATTATAGATGAGAAAATGAAGTAGCCTAGCTAAGCTGTGCTGATCATTTCTGTCTCTTAAATTCTTGGTAGTATTCAAATTTTTTAGTGGTATTTGAAAGAAAATTTATAAAAGCACTTTTCCATCCTTATCCTTTATTGCCTCCTTTGTCTTAACATGAAAGGAGTTTGTTTTACATCCGGAGCATCATGACCTGGGTGATGCTGGGTCCTGCTTGCTGTGGAAGGTGGTATGATTATCTCATCTACCACTAGAGGAGGATCCAGGTGAACTTCTTCTGCTAAGTCAAACCCCTCTTTTCCATTTATTTAACTAATAATGGTTCTTTCTGCATCAAGGGTCCGTTTGTATCCTGGCTTCATTGACTCGAAAGAAGCTGACTGGATATTGGAACAGCTATGTCGGGATGTTCCCTGGAAGCAGAGGATGGGCATCAGAGAGGGTAAGCAGATGTGTGAGACTGCAGTGCTGCTGCCTCGTCTCTCTCTCCAAATGTTTTCTTTCTTTCTTTTTTTTTTTTTTTGGTACTGGGGATTGAACTCAGGGGCATTCTGTCTCTGAGCTATACTCCCAGCACTTTTTACTTTTTATTTTGAAACAGGGTCTTGCTAAATTGCTGAGGCTGGCCTCAAACCTATGATCCTCCTACCTCAGCCTCCCAAGCACTGGATTACAGGGATGAGCCACCACGCCCTACTCTAAACATTTTCTTGTACCACTGCCTCAGCTCACCACAGCCAGTGTTAAGCAGAGATTCAAATCCCAAGACCCTAAGGAGGAGTAAAAATTAGCTAGTCACAGGGAACTGGAAGAATATTCCAGGCAGAATAAACAGCCAGTGGGAGGCCCAGGGATCCCGGAGAGCATGGCAGGAGGAAAAAGGGAGAGTTCAGGGCACCAGAGGTTAGGCTGTATTAGTTCACGTCGTGCCAACTTCCTTCTTTTTTCATGGAAGCTTCCTGAGCCCCTTTTTTTTCTGATCCTGTTTGGCATACATTCTTTTGCAATTCTTCATTTTACTTTCACCAAAAGAGTCCAGTCTCTTAGTTTTAGTGTCTGTACTCTCCTGAACTTGTAGAGGTGAAACAGAATTTATTGCCTTACTTGGCAAGCTATTCCTTCCTCTCTGGGCATCGTGGACCAGCAGCGCCTGTTATACCACAGGTGGTCACTGGGGGTCGTCTGTGCTCCAGCATAGAATTTCCTTCCTGGCACATTGAGCGAATTTATTCTATCAAGAAAGAAGCCAATAGCTGGGCGTGGTGGTGCACCCTTGTAATCCTAGTACTTGGGAGGCTGAGACAGAAGGATCCCAGGTTCGCAGCCAGCCTCAGCAACTACATGAGGCTCTCAGCAACTTAGTGAGACCCTGTTTCAAAATAAAAAAATAAAATAGGTCTGGGGGTGTAGCCTGGAGGTAGAAGGCCCCTGTGTTCAATCCCCAATACCACAAAAAAAGAAGAAAGAAAGAGAGAGAAAGAAAGAAGAAAGAAGAAAGGAAAGGAAGAGAAAGAGAAAGAAGCAATGTATACTGGCTTCATTTTTGTTACTGACACATTAGATTAGGAGTTGGCTTGGCTTTTTCAGGGCAACCTTCTCCCAGCTTCCAGGAGTTTCTACAGCAGGGCTTTTGGTTACATACTTTACTTGCTCTATCAGAGTAATTGTTAACTTTAAGCAAATTATAATCAAGTGACTCTAATCCTTGGTTTTCTTTTCTTTAAAACGGAGCTAATAATAATAATACCCATCTTCTAAGTTCATTGTGTCAATTAAGTGAGACAATGCATGATAAGTACTTAATAGAATGCCTGGTACATAGCAAGTAAGCCCTCAATGAATGATAGCTGCGTGCGTGCGTGCGTGCGTGCCTGCGTGTGTGTGTGTTGCTGGAGATTGAACTCGGAGCCTTTTGCTTGCTAAGCATGTTTTGCCAGTGAGCTACATCCCCAGCTCTGCTTTTTTATTATTATTATTATTATTATTATTATTATTGTAACTGATACTAGTTGTGGGAAGAATAGCAGATCTATATCCCTCTCTAAATAAATTTAGATATCAAAAACTTTTCACTAAAATCAGCTATATGGTACAGTTGGTTAGAACACGTTTGCTTTCATTTGGAGTCAAAGGGTTTGTAGTGGTGAGCATATGGGTGAATGGTTTGTCTTGTTTCTCATATGGACAATTGTGCCACAAATTTCCCACTTCCAAGGGTCCAGGCTCCATGTCCTGCCTTTTGGGATGCTTGTCTATGTCATCATGGAAACAAATCACACACATTCTCTCATCAGAGAATGTTCCTGCCAACATGCCTTTTTTATCTTTTCTTCCTTGATAGCCCTTACCCATTCTACTCACTAAATCCCCTCTCCTCTGTGAAGGCGGGACCTGGGTCGGAGCCCATCCTTCCTCTTCCTTCATATTTCTTCTAGGTTCTTTCACATCACAAGGCACAGAGTTGATTTGTAGTAGGTACAACTTAAGTAGCACTAAACCCTCTCAAGAGCGCTGTATTTTCTTTCTTAGATATAACTTATCCGCAACCAAGACTTACAGCATGGTATGGAGAACTTCCTTACACTTATTCAAGAATCACTATGGAACCAAATCCTCACGTATGTTGAAATATTGTCACTGGTGTGATTTTATAGACTATATTATAACCATTGAGTACTATAAAGTAACAGTAAGTCATCTTGCGTAGATACATGGTGGTTCCTAGTTCAAACATCCTCTGGATTTAAGCATTGAGACTTTGTGCTTGTCATCCTTTATGTGCTTTTGCTTCATATATGAACTCAGAGGAGGAGAGGAAACTGGAATCAGAGTAAACTCAGTCCAGGATTTCAGGAGCATGAACTCTTTCTTCTCCTGATACCCGTTCCCCAAGCTTTCCTGGTTATAACCCTTCTGTGTATACCCTGGTCCACATTTGCTGTGTGACTGCATCCTCATGACTGTCCAGTGAGACCAGAATGTCTTTTTCTGTTTCTCAGGCTCTTTTGCTACTTGTGGGGGAAAAAAAAATCTGGCTTTGTTGTTGTTAATTTTGTATTCATTCTGTATTTCTCAGACTTCCAACTTATTACTACTTCGGCTTGTTTCTACTGCTTCTTTTGTTTTTAAAATTTTCCATGACAGTAGACAAAGATATTTTCGTATATAAATTAAGCTTGTCCAGAGGATGGAGTTAAGGTCCAAGAAATGGCTCCCTGTTTAGTTCCTGGAATCTTGCCCTTGGTGAATAATGTTATGCTTTATTGAAAGAAACTTTGAAGAAAATGGAGTTTTGCTAATGGTATTTGGATACACAGAAATGCGACACATTTTGGAGCTTCTATGTGTAAACACAAGCTACCACATTACTAAAATGTTCAGGGATAAAACATTGACATGGATTTTTTTCACATAAGGAGATATGCTTTAGTTTCTAGGGCTGCATTTAAAATGTGACCTAGGGAAGTGTTGAGACTATATCTGATGTCGGTTAGGAAATTTGGCCAATCCAACATACACCCTTGTTTCTGTTTGAATTCATTTACGTTCTTGTCAACAGTCATAGCAGAGCTGGGCACAGTGGCTCATACTTGTAATCCCAATACTTGGGTGGCTGAGACAGGAGGATCACAGGTTCAAAGCCAGCCTCAGCAACTTAGTGAGGTCCTCTGCAACTTAGTGAGACCCTGTTTCCAAATAAAAAATAAAAAGGGCTGGGGTTGTAGCTCAGAGGAAGAATGCCCCTGGGTTAATACCCAGTACACCACACACACACACATACACACACACACACACACACACACACACACACACACACCTGTCATAGCAAAGAAGTTGGGCAAGAAACAGGCTACGCCTCTGCAACTCAGTGAGACCCTGTTTCAAAAGAATAAAAAATAGGGCTGGGGGTGTAACTCGGACGTAGAATGCCCCTGGGTTCAATTCCCAGTACTGCAAGAAAAATAAATAAATAAATAACATAATGTTAAAAATAAAAGAACCAGGCTACGGGGAAGTTCTTTTTTATTCATTCTAGTTAATCTTTTATAACAGGATTTCTCAACCTCAGTACTACTGACATTTTTGACAATTCTTTTTTGAGGGGCTGTCCTGTGCACTGTAGGATGCTTAGCAGTGTCCATGACCTCTGCTGCCCTCTAGATGCCAGTGTGAAAACCAAAAATGGCTTTAGACATTGCCAGATGTCTGCTGGGGACATAATTGCCCCTGGTTAAGAGCCACCATTGTAGATTAAATATAAGTCACAGGATTTGCTGAGGAAAGTAGCTTTCTCACTCTAGGACCACTTTTTTGACAACTCTTCAAAAGAATTCTTTTAATGACACATCTTTTTTTGTTTTTGTTTTTATGGTGCTGGGAACTGAAATCAGGGGCATTCTAACTTCAATCTACACCCCAGCCCCATTTTATTTTTTATTTGGAAACACAGTCTCACTAAGTTGCTGAAAGCCTCACTAAGTTGCTAAGGCTGGTCTCAAACCTGAGATCCTCCTGTCTCAGCCTCCCAAGTACTGGGATTATAGGCTTTTGCTGCCATACCTGGCTGACAAACCTTTTTTAATAACCTAAGTAATATGTACTTATTATCGAAAATTTAGAAACTTCAAATAACAAAGAATATTAAAATTCTTTATAATTCTTCCACTCGATGGAAATCTTTTTATCTAGGCAAAAGATATGTAGACAACTTTTTCTTTAAAAATAAAATAAATTATGTATGCTATGTTTCATTTAACTTCTTATCATTAACATGTTTTAGTATCATTAAATATTCTACACCACATTTAATGGTTGCATAGTATTCCATGGTCTATGAGTACCGTAATTTATTATTTTATTGAATATTAAGGTTGTGAAATTAGAATTCTTTAATCTGGAATATATATGTTTACTGCTAAGTGATTTAGTTTATTTATATACTATTTTAAACAAAATCAAAAGAGATGCCGCATTCTCAGATTTTTTTTTAAAGGAGGATTAACTGATGTGTGTATATGTATGTTGGGATACCTATTTGATTTTAAAACTGTTATTACCTGAAACTTAATATCCCGTAGAAAAGAATCAGGTTCAGACATAGGTTTTTAAACTTATTTGTTTAAACTAAGTTTTATGTGGACCAAACATATAAACCAATCAAAGCCTTGGTTGGCTGGGAGACCCACCATCGTGGCCTCTCTCTTCTCTTACTGTAGACCCAGAGTCACCGCTGTGAAACCTAGGACTCCTCAAAGCACTGTTTGGAATTTTCAGTGGTTATATTTTCTCATACTCTTTTTCCTCAAATGTCTTTTAAGGATAGAATGTCTTCACTGAACAGTGAGATGATGCTGAATTTTAATTTAAACATTCAGTTCTGAAGGATCTGTATATAGAGTATTGGTTAGAGAGACTAAATTAATCCTCTAGTTCATTATCCCTTTTCTCCCTTTCTCTGTACTTCACTACCAAAAATAACCAAGAAAAAATATATACCCACTTAGAGACATACTGCAAACTTGATGTTATCACAGCGCTCCGTCCCTAAGCAAGTCAGGGAAGTGCTAATTAGACTCTAAGTCACATTGCAGAAAAGCCATCTTCCTCCTTTACATTCTTTTCTTTCTTGTTATCTATAATTCTACCATCTGATCCTTATCTCCGTGAAGATAAATTTAAAGCTGTAAAGTAAATAGGAAATACAGCTTGCTGACATTATTACTGGAACTTAACTTTGGAATTTGTTCTCTTGAACATAAGTTAGTTTAATAACATTGTTTTATTGATCTAAGTTTTGTTTGTTGTCGCTATTTATTTTTAAAAATCATCTGCTTGGAACGTAATGCTAATAATCATGAAAAGGATTCCAAGCTTTAACCCTGGTTTTCATGTCACAGTTAAACTAAATGATGCTCACATATGCTTCCTGGGCTTTGACCTGACAGTAACCATGGGATATACTTAATAATGGTATGCTTTTCCTTTGCTGAACATCCATCTGTCACTACCAAACATAACACAGACATCCGAGGAGTTCTTGAAAGGAGCAGTTCTTGAAGTATAGCCTGGAGGGTGGTCCATGAAACATTTTTGTGGGATCCAAAATAGTATTATTATTTTCATTCATTGACATTTTCCTTGTGTTGAATTTTCACTGTTGGTACTAAAGTCATGAACAAAATTGATGGCACCTCAGAATGAATCAAGTCACTGTTGCCAAACTCCTAGTTTTGTACCCTTCACCACCATGTACTTCCAGGTTGAAGTTTAAAAAATGCCATTTTCATTTAAGAATTTCCGTTGATGATGCAGTAAATGTTATTTTGTTGACTTTTGGCTCTGAATACATGTTTTCCTAGTGGTTTGATGAAGTTGGAAGTGCACACACAGCACTCGGCTGTAAACCAGTGTGATGCTCGAGCTGTAAGCTGCACTGACTACCTTTTCATGCACTGTTTTTACTTAGAACAACCGGCAGACAGACTGCTTATTTCAGACTCTAGTGGCCAGCAGACATTTTCTCATTAATGAATGAAGTGCCACTCCAAGGGAAACAATGGGCAGGATTTGTTAAATGATAAAGTTTTCAAGCAAAAATTAGAATTTCGGAAAACTAGTGTCATTTTGAGCCTGACCTTTTTCCATTACTTAGACATTTCTGATGAGACCAGTTATAGTATTAATGAATGTGATTTTTTGTTATTGTGTAATGAAATGTGTCAGTATATAGAAGATCTGTGTAACTCAGTGAACTGATATTTTCCAGATGAGCAACAGTTGATGTTACAAAATCATATGGGGTTAAAGAGCCATTCATAGCATAAGGTGGACCAGTAGGTTTAAATGTAAAAGAATACAAAAAGTTTGAACTGGTTTTAGATTCCACATTATAGCTAACCTTTCCAAAATCAGCACTTGTTGAGTTTTGATATAATATCAAAGAAGAATATCTACAGTTGTTTGAAAGGGCTGTAACTACATATTGGGATGAAGCTAATTTTATTCATATATTTCAATAGAAACGATATACTTTAATAGGTTGAATGCAGAAACAGATGTAGAGCAATCAGCTTCTATTAAGTCAGGCATTAAAGAGACTGGAGGATCCGGGTTCACGGCCAGCCTCAGCTACTTAGTGAGGCCCTCTGCAACTTAGTGAGACCCTGTTTCAAAATAAAGAATAAAAAAATAGGACTGGGGGTGTAGCCCGGAGGTAGAATGCCCCTGGGTTCAATCCCTGGTACCACAAAAAAAAAAAAAAAAAAGATTTGCAAAACAGTGCTATTTTTTTTATTTTTATTTTTTGGTACTGGGGATTGAACCCAGGGTGGTTCTACCACTGAGCTACACCCCCAGCCCTTTTTATTTTTATTTTTTATTTTGAAACAAGGTCTCACTAAGTTGCTGAGGCTGGCCTTGAACCTGTGACCGTCCTGTCTCAGCCTCCCAAGTACTGGTATTATAGTTATGCACTGCCATGCCCAGCTAACAGTACTATTCTTATCAATTTTGTGTAATATAAATTACAGTTATTTTCATAAAATAATGTTTATTTTAACATGTAATGGGTTTGTAATTGCATTTTAAATAAATTAGCCAATAGTTTAAAAATTTTGTAGGGGTGCGTGTGTGCGTGCGTATGCATGCATGCGCTAGGGGTAGAACTCAGGGTCTTGCACATACTGGGGAAGTGCTCTATCACTCAGCCATGTCCCCAGGCCATAGGTTTAATTTTTAATATGGTAAATATTAATAGATATAACCTATATCAACAAAAATTTGGGGGGTCTTTAATAATTTAAGTAGTATAAAGTTTTAAAACCACTGTCCTAAAGTATCCACAAAGCCCTGGAGGTTTCTAGTAAAATACAGATCAGACACAGAATTCAAGCCAGAGCCAACACAAGTTATGCTGATTGTAGTTCTCAAGTACAACCTAATGTCAGGGGTCATAGCTTCCTATAGAATATGTTCCATATACAAACTATATCAGTGAGCTCAGGTAAAATGCTCAGGATTTAATCCCTAGTACTGCAAAAACAAAAGTGCAGTTCTGCCCTTGAGGATCAAATAGGAATAGACGGAACCGAGAAGCACCCAGCAGGAAAGTGCTTTCACTCCTCAGACCTCTGTCTGGAGGCCTCGCATCAGCTTCACTGCTCCACTTACACCTCAGTAACTTACCAGGGTGACTGCTCTGAAATTTGCTTCTTTGTGAGGCCATGAGAAAGATGAGATGTGTAGACAGGCAGGCCCTGGTCTTGACATGGCTATACCAAATTTAGTACTTTTATGCAATTACAGTATAAATGCTTCATTTGCTTCAAAATAGAAGTGACGGGAGGGAATTAAAATACTCTTCTTGCCTTCTCTTTATTGCATTCCAAGTGGTTGCTTATTCCCTGCCCCTGTTTAAAACTTGACTGATTTTTCCCTTTCTTTCTCTTTTTCCATGTGACTGCCACCTTGTGTCTTATGTAACTGCCTCTGCCCTTTCTTCGGCCTCTTCAATGCAGTGGCATCCCGTCCTGAGCATGTTGAAGAACCGCATTGAAGAGAACACTGGCCACACCTTCAACTCCTTACTCTGCAATCTTTACCGGAACGAGCAGGACAGCGTGGATTGGCACAGCGACGACGAACCCTCTCTGGGGAGCTGCCCCGTCATTGCTTCGCTCAGTTTTGGCGCCACGCGCACTTTTGAGATGAGGAAGAAGCCCCCACCTGTAAGGTTTTTTTGTTGTTGTTTGTTTTTTAATGCTCTTCCTGTCTATGAAGAAAGTAGAGCTCCTAAAAGCTCCTATTTCAAGATATAGAGGGTAGTAGTATGTGTGTTACCCATGAAACATTTTCAACTGATTACTTGACCCATGGCAAGGCTTCCAACGTGCCCATTCATTCATTTACTTGTCCAATAGAATCACCTGCCCCATGCCAGGTGCTGGGGGCTCAGTTTCATTGATGGAAAGGACTGACCCAGTCCCTGACCTCATGGAGATACATCTCGTGGGAGTAGACAGATCTTAATAATTACTCAAATAATTGCAGTTGTGATAAATGCTATGACAGAGAGCTGATAGTGTAACTCAAGCTAGAGGGGGCAAGAAAGAAAGGAAAGAGGTTCCAGAAAGACACCCCTAAGGAAGCCTTTGTTTTTTGTTTTGTTTTGTTTTGTTTTTGTGGTGCCAGGGATTGAACCCAGAGGCATTCTACCTCTGAGCTACACCCCCAGACCTTTTTTGGTTTTTGTTTTTCGAAACAGGGTCTCGTAAGTTGCTGAGGCTGGCCTTGAACTTGTGATCCTTCTGTCTCAGCCTTCCAAGTACTGAGATTACAGGTGTGCACCACTACCCTCAACTGAAGCCTTCATGGACTTTGCTATTAGGAACCTTCACATGCATCTCCATTCCTTCTTAGTCTTTTCCTGAAAAACAGATGAACCTGTGCCTTGCTCAGAGAGAGAAAACTCAAGCCAGTTTATCAGAGGTGATGGTCTAAGTTCAGGTAGAGAAGCAGTGACTAAATGTGTAATAATATTTTTTCATCCCTGCTCTTACATAGATTACATAACATTTGAGGGATACTAGGGCAATTAATTTTTTTATTCTTTCTTTCAGTGCTGAGTATCGAACCCAGGGCCTCCCTACTGCTAGGCATGTGTACACTACTGAGCTACACACCCCCAGCCCTACTTTTTTAAAAATCAGAAGTGTTGACCCTTAGGATGAACTTTGAGAAAAGAACAAACTTCCACCTAATTATCTTATTTCCACGGTTTGGGTCTTTTCCTCACCAAGGTTCCTGATTATTCAGCTGATATCATTAAACCAGACCCAGTTCGCGTGGAAGGCCAACAGGCTGTTTTTTGAAAATGACCTAATCCAGGGCACATCCTTATTAGTCAGTCAGTGCTTGCGTCTGTTCTTCATCAAATATACTTCTCTAAGAATACAGGTCCTGCGCTGTCTTTCTGAAGTGTATGGGTTTCCATGCATGGTATTTAGAAACATGGGAGTTATTCTGCATAAATGCTATTAAGCGCCTTTTGTTGGCATCATTTCCATTGATTAGGTTTTCTTTGCTTTTGTTTACACGGAAACTTTGGTCATTGTTGGCAGGGCAATGTCTGTTGCTAGTTGCAGATTTATCTTATCAACTCACTGCCTGAGCACTGAGTGGCCTTCACGAGCAGCCTCCTTATGTACCAAGGAGTACAACTTAAGAATCAGACTAACCGGCCTTTGCTGTATTCCTTGGTTACGGTTATGCTCCCGTACATGGCACTCAGGTAAATCCCAGTTCACACGCATGAGGAATTCATCTCGCCCTTACTAAGATTCCTGTTTAATGGACTGCTGAGAAATGCCGTGTCTCATCATTTAGGTTCAGTCCTTCTCTTCAAGCCAGGCATATGGAACATCACCACCTTGCCAGGCGTGGTCCTGGGAGCTGGGGCTGTAGTGACGAATGAGTAGATGAAACCCTCTTTCCCATCCTGGAGCTCATCTGACACATGCTGGTGCTGCGCCTTCCCCCTGGAGAACCCGGCCAGCCTTCTGATTGGCACACAAACTATAGGATATGTCATCTTTGATATCATCCTGGTCTTTAGTGAGTCACAGTTATTTTCTTTGTTGCTGAGTTTTTTTTTTTTTTTTTTTTGCGGTACTGGAGATTGAACCCAGGGGCATTCTACCACCGAGCTACACCACCAGCCCTATTTTTTTATCCTTTATTTTGAAACAGGGTCTCACTAAGTTGTGGAGGCCTCACTAAGTAGCTGAGGCTGGCCACGAACCCGGATCCTCCGGTCTCAGCCTCCAGGTACTGGGATTGCAAGCGTGTGCCACCACGCCCAGCATTGCTGAGTTTTTAAGTACTCTGTCACTATTTCTTTATACACATACATTCACCACCATCACCCCCTTTTGAAAAAATGGGGGGCCTATTTATAGATTGGAGCTTAGGAATTCCCAAAGTATGCTTTCTGGGTAGTTTTACTGTACAGGCAGTTTCCAACTACAGAACATTAACATTCTAGTGCCTAGAAATACCTCACTCCTTCCCTCCAGGCAGCAGAAGCTCTTCGTTTTCTCAGATTAAAAACCCAACAGGTGATAGCTATTTCTTGGTAGTATACTTTAGTTATGTGGTGGTTAATGTGTGGATGGAAAGCATAGCTACTATACATCATTGTTTCTGTGGACAACCGTTTGGAACAAATTCTGTGTTTAAGAGGAGACCACACATACTGAGGCTTTCTCTTTTTGTCGGGTTTCTTGGAGTCTGTTTTCAGGAACACTAGTGAAAGCACAGGCCATGAAATAGTCACGGTGGTAGAGTACCCTTCATCATCTGCCAGTAGCAAGGATTCTGCACTTTGACTGTGGAAACTGATTTGATGAAACTGTAGATCTAATAAGTAAGGAAATTTGTCTGAGGCCTTGAAACAATGTTGGCTAAGGAAACAGGTTTGGCAAGAAACAAACACATCAGCACCGCAGGTTATTGGCTCTAGTAAGTTTCTGCTTCTGGCCTAGTCTTAATTGTCATCAAACTTGATGCGATTTTTGTGCCTTTCAATTCTGTCTTTTGTTTAAGATGGGGAAATTGAATGTTAATATATTCGAGATTATAATCACACAGTACTGAATACAGCTTAGAAGCTCCATTCCCAGGTAAATAGTTCACAAGCTTAAGCATTTGAGAAGATTCCTTCAGGTTTTATTAACAGAGTCCAAAACTCAGGTTTCTGAAATTTCACCAGATTAAAAGTGCAGAAGTCTTTCTTTGAGTAGACAGCCATGGAAACATTTCTTAGGGTATACATCTTTTACTTCTTATAAATGATCCTTTTTGTGAAGGATTGAAGGGAAACAGTTATTCAGTTATTGCAAATCATTGTCTACCTTTCTGTCTAAACTCAGGTGATAGCTCTGGGAACATAAGTCATGATTCATAGGACCCAAGATAAAAGTATAAATTAAAAGGTATAAATTAGGTTAATCTTCTATGTGGGATTTGTAGGAATCTGACTTTGTCTAACTCTTAGGGACCAATCTCTGAATGGCACTATAGGTTATAATTGTCATGTCTGTCAAGAAGACATTTGAGGTACATTAAAGGTTGTGGGAGGGAATCTTTCTAACTCTATTAGCTCTGACCTATCAAACGAGAAGCTGGTGCCTGTGTGACTTGAGTCACAGTCTCTCATCTGAAGCAGACCGAAGGGACACGAGATTTCCTGCACATATGCAAGTATGCAGTTTTGAGGCAAAATCATTTGTTTTGGGCTACTTTCAAAGAGAAATAGTCTTGATTTTTTTAAAAATGCAAACTCCTCCACCCCTGCAGCAGCTGTTTGTTTCACAGTCTGGCACCTCGAGCAGATCTCTGGAGCTACTGATCTTCTGAGAGCTGCCACAGTTCCACATGCTGTATTCCAGTCTCCCTGTGCTGAGATGGGAAGGAGGTCTTTGTTTCCTAAGCGCCAGCGCCCCTCTGACGCATACATCCCTCATTGCTGGGATTAAGCGTTTCACTCTATTCAAGGTGCGCATCCTTCTTTCACTGTTCTCTAGTCCAAGTCCATCGGTTCTTGAGCATTCATTTTTATTTTAGAGTAAATTATCACTTCCTTTAATGATAATAAGGTACTGGGGGCCTGTTAGACGTGGGTTTTTTGTGGTACTGGGGATTGAACCCAGTGGTGTTCTACCTCTGAACTAGACCCCCAGCCCTTTTTGTTTTATTTTTACTTTTTGTTTTGAAACAGGGTCTCACTAGGATGCTAATAGTCTCGATAAGCTGCTGAGGCTGGCCTCAAATCTGTGATCCTCCTGTACTGTGATCCTCCCAAGTACTAGGATTTCAGGGGTGCGCCACCATGCCTGGCTCCTGCTAGACTTGTTTGAACTTGTTTCTTCCATTCACCCATCCCTTCTTTTGTGTAGTCAAATCAGAGGCTGAGTGAAGAGCACCATACCTGTATTGTGGGCAGTGCCAGGCTATCCCATCATAAGAACAAGGCAAAACTTACCAAATATATTCCAGTTCACCTTTTTTATTCTATCAAGGTGAGTTCGTGAAAGCTTTTCTATACTTCTTGTCCCAAACCCAGTTGTACTTTTCAAACTACATCATGTCCCTGTTTGCAAAGATTAGCCTGGTTCTTTTGCCAGCTAGCTTTAATTCTACACAGAAGAACAAACTGGAAAAGGAACTACAAAAGCCATTTGGCAGGCTGCTATTTCTCTGTCGGTTACCATAGAAACAGTGATGGCTGAGTGGGGGGGGGGTTATTAGATAATAGCAGGAAGTTTGTGGTGCACTAGAGGTTTAGATGCCAAAAGCCTTGTTTTTCTAGCAAATTACCCTGGATGTGCTCTTTCCTTTATCAGCTGAATCGTGTAAATGTGTGGGGCTTCTCCCCACCTCCAAGTGATTGAGCTGAGGCAAGTGGGGCCTTTCTCTAACCATTCCTTTCCCAAGTACCTTCTGAAGGATGTGACCCTATTTATCTCACCAGAGGAGTTAGTTGTAAAGGCAAGT
>PVJS01032307.1:0-22858 GCA_004027185.1 Glis glis | reverse complement strand
ACGCTCTTCCGATCTCTCTCTCTCTCTCTCTCTCTACTTAGTGAGGCCCTCTGCAACTTTGTGAGACCCGGTTTCAAAATAAAATTATGAAAAATAGGGCTGGGGATGTAGCACGGAGGTAGAACGCCCCTGGGTTCAATCCCCGGTACCGCAAAAATAAATAAATAAATAAATAAATAAATAAATAAGTAAAATAAAAGGCATTGGAGGGGTTCACAACTCACCATTCCCAAATATACCTCCTTATTATTTTTGTTTTTGTTTTTAGTGCTGGGTATTGAACCCAGGGGTGTTTTATCTCTAAGTTACTCCCGAACCCCTATATTATTTTTATTTTGAAATAGGGTCTCACTAGTTTGTAGGAGGCCTCACTAAGTTGCTGAGGCTGGCCACAAACCTGCAATCCTCTTGTCTCAGCCTCCCAAGTACTGGGTTTACAGGCATGCAACACGACACCCAGTTTATACCACCTTAATATACTGATTCCTTTGAGATAATAGCAATCTCTCTGAGTTATTATTGAAGTTGCTACTCAATTCTTTGGAAATAGCTTGCGGTAAGAACAACAACAACAAACAAAAAACAAAGAAAGAGAGAGAGATCAAGCAGGAATTAAAAGAGAGAGGGGAGAGAGAGAGCGAGCAGGATCCGCATACATATCATTAAACTTCAAATAGCAGAGTAGAAACTAGATTTCTTAACTGACACTATTGTGACTTTATTATCAGTTCAGATGGGTTTTTAATATCCATTACCTATAATTCAACTTGAAATGTGGAATTCTATGGGCAATCATTTTATTGGCCATATCTTGGGCCACTCCAATGTATTAGGGACCTCTAATAACCATAATGCATTTCCAACTTCTGACTCTTCGTCAGCAAGTATTTCAGGTAAATATGTCTTATGTAAACTTAATGCCACCATACAATGTAATGAAGAAAACATTTTTAATTCTCTGACCTTAGACCAAAGCTCAAACTTCTTTCCTTCTCTAATAGAAGACCCATCTTGATTTTAAAATCATCTGAAATAATACAACTTTTAAAATGTGCCAATTAGTCTCTGGGCATAATATGCAAATTAATTTGGATTATTGGTCAGCATAGAGCCCATGCAAAAGAAATAGACCCTTTTTGTTATTAGCCCTATACCTTTTTGACAAGATACCCAATACATAGATGAATAATAATGAATTGTCTCTTATAGTATAGTATCCCTATATTTAGTTCTTCACCTTGCAATACCCTACTCTTATTAATAAAAAATGAAGGGAGTTTGGTTCACAAGGGAACCAGATCTACCAATTTGTACAACATTCAAGCCATAAACTCTTATAATTCCTTGCTACCAAATAGTCCCTATTCTGCTATTATTCCTCCCTCAATTCCTGCCAGTGCAGGCTTGTTTACAGCAATTGATGTCTGCACAGCTTTCTTTTCAATTCCATTGCATTTGAATTGTAATTTTTCATTGCATTTATATGTAGACATCTTTTTTTTTGTTACTAGGGATTGAACACAGGGGATTCTACCTATGAGCTACACCCCAGCCCTATTTTAATTTTTTATTTTGAAACAGGGTCTCTATAAGTTGCTCAAGGTTTCACTAAGTTGGTAAGGCTGGACATGAACCTGCTATCTTCCTGTCTCAGCCTCTCAAGTCCTGGGATTACAAGAATGCGCCACCATACCTGGCTATATTTAGACATTTAATATAGACTTGCCTACTTCAGGGATATTACAAGTCCCCTTTAATATTTTCCAAGTCCTTAAAGCCAACCTAAATCCTGTAGCCTTTACCCAAGACTCCACTCCTGTTCAGTAAGTTGATGACCTGTTTGTGCCTAAACAAAACATAATGATCTTACAGCCTCCTTCATTCTCCTAAAGCCACTAGCTTAGCAATGCCATAAAGCCTCCTGATCTAAATTTCAGTGACTCCAAATTTCCTTGAGTTGTATTTGTCCCTCCCTTCCCCAAAAACAAAAATAGCAAACAAAACAAAACAAAACAAAAACCAGCTACATAAATTTCTAGAAGCAGCAGACTATTGTTGCTAACATATTCCTAATTTTTCTGCCATTGTTAAACTATGCCTATATGCCTTCCTCTCAGATCCTACCTACAATTCAATTTCCTCACCTGTGGATGTATTGTATCCTTTGGAGCCTTAAAATTAGCATTATCCACACCCTTGGCTTACCTAATTTTGACAAACCTTTTCACCTATTTTTCCATGAAAATAATGGACTTGCTGCAGGTATTTGAACAAGATTTTGCCTCTAATATATATGTCCTATAGCATAATTCTCATGTCAACCTGCATGTGTTAGCTGCAGGTGCCACCCTAATTGACAAAGCCAGCACGCTTACATTAGGCTCCCCACTCACTTCTATGTTCCGTTGCAGCATTTGCTCTCTTCTAAGTTTCTAAGACTCAGCAACTCTCTACATGAAAATGGTTTCAAAGCCACAAGCCACTCTCTTTGACACCACCTTAGAGAGTCCAGACTTGCTTCTATTTTGTGATGACTCCTATAATTGAAATTTTCAGGAAAACGTAATAACTGCCTAGGCCATAGTTTCCCCATATGAAATATTTGAGGCATACTCTTTGCCTGTTGTAAAATCAGCCAAGCTACTGAACTCAGCTCTCATGCTGGCAAAGGGGACAACTGCTAACTTGCTCAATGACTTCAGGTTTGCTTTTAGAGTCTGTCATGTAGTTGACACAATCTGGAAATTACATAATTCTTAACTTCCATAGGGACTTCTATTGTCAGTGGTCACATAATTGCTGCCCTGTTACGAGCAGTTCACCTCCCTACCAAACTTGCTATTGCTCACTGTCTAGCCCATACTAACAAGACTGACACTGTATCTCTAGAGAGCAATGAAAATGTCAGTCTACTCAATATGAAGCCCAAAAAGATTCCCCTATACATTCTCCACTCAGTTTATAAACCTATCTTTAGTTTTTCACTGAAGATACTGACTATTAACCAAATATCTCACAATCTGATAAATACAAACAGATATAAAATTATTAGATAGATTATTTGTTGGGCCAAATAGACTTTTTGTAGCCCCCACTCTTTTGACTTTTTGGCTTGCACTTATGTTTCATCAGATGGGGCATAAGTGCAGATGGGAAATAATTTAGTACTAAAAGACAATTCTTCCATGATATCCACAAAATCATGGCATTCATGACATAATTATCTCCCAATGCATTAGAGTCATCCCTTGGTAACTACAGAGAATTGGTTCCAAGACTCATGGAGAAAATAAAAATCCACCAATGCTCAAGTCCCCTATATAAAATGACATAGTATATGCATGTAACTGATGCACATCCTACTGTATACATCATACCATCTCTAGATTACATATAATATCTAACCCAATGGAAACATTATATAGACAGTTGTTACACCATATTGTTTAGGAAATGATGACAAGAAAAAAGTATGTATATGTTCATTACAGATACAATTATTATAAATATTTTTGATCCACTGCTGGTTGAAAGTGAGAATGCAGATGCCCCAGATCTGGAGAGCTGACTCATAAATCTCACCAAATTTCTGATTGAAACCAACAGACCTCAGAGAATCCTCCAAGGCTCACACTATCCTGAGAAACACTCCAGGTAGAGTTTATAGATTTACCCCCAACTTCAGGCTATTCTCCTTTTTTGGTGATTATGTGTGTTGATTCCACTGAGGTTGTAAAGAAATTAACTAAAAGCATTTCTCATTTTGGTGTTCCTTTATGGAAAGCATAATACTAAAGAATTCATTTAATGTAATAAAGAGTTCATTTAATGGTACAAATAAACAACTTTTTTTTGCAAAAACTGGAAATCTCATTATATTTTCACATTCTATACCATCTCCAATTATCTGAGCAAATGAAATAAAAAGTCTAGATTTAACTGGAATTAAATGGCCAGAAGCACTATTTCTGGCCCTTCCCAAATCCATAAAACTCTAAATCTGTAGTACTTCAAATACATATGGATAAACCTCTTTTGAGAGAATTTTAGGTCAGCCTGTTACTGCTGAAATCTCTAAAATGTTCATTTCTGGATTGAGAGAGCATGATGCAGACCCAAGTGAGCAATTTGATGTTATAACTGGTTTTAGGCAAGAACTGCTAAACTTGGAGCATATCGTCAGGTTAAAGAGTGTGTAGCCTCCATCAACTGACAAGTCTTGCCATCCTTTTCAGCCAGGAGACTATACATTAAGGATTTTAGGGGAAAGCAACACTGTAACATACTTGGGAAGGACTTGTGATGTACTGGTGATCACCTACATTGTCATTGAAATAAGAAAAATCCTCCTAGATTCATATAAGCCACATCAAGCTGTATATGGATCATCACTCCCAGGACAGCTAGAAGAAAGACCTTGTAGTGATCTCAAAGAAAATGCTGCCACAGCCTATTCCAAAAAAATCTCAAAACAAGCCCCTATTCCCAATATTACTTACTAAGATACTTTGTCGGCAGATATTTCCTTTTCCTTCTTTTAAGTCTTTCTTCTACCCCCCACCAAATTCTTTAAATTAACCCCCCTGCATCATTTAAGAAAAGGTTAACTAGAGATTGTTTTTCTCAGTTTACCATGTACTTCCTTGGTCTTCCAATAAGGGCTTGCTTTCAAATTTTTCTTATTCCTATTAAATCATGCTGTTTTCTCAACCAGTCAGGTACAGACCCAATTACCACCCCCCCAACACACACACCAGTGTTTCAAATCCTCCTCATCTTAACTGGAACATTTGGGAGTAATGTGAACTAGTTTTTGTTCCTACAAAGTAATGCACCTGTAGGACCAACTACAGAAGATGTACGGATGAAAATATCATAACCATGACCAGGAGAATATGAGGTCATTCTACTTCTCCTCCAATGGGTTAATTGGATCAAAAATATCCATGTAAGCTCACAGATTGTCTTTTACTCAAGTAAAAATAATTGGAATGGAATTTCTCTCTTTTTTTTGAAAGTAGACTTGTCTCAGCCCATACTGAATGATACCTAAAAACTATATAGTAATAAAACCCCTCAGTTTTATTTTTCAGGTGGCTCAAGAACTACATTTTAAGATAAAAAATGCCAATTCACCAAATGTTTCATCTATTTAATAAGCTACTCTTGAATGATCTGGGGGTACTTGAGCTGCTCCCCAGACTAGGTTGCTCAACACTTAAAAGTATATATGGGCAAACTAATAATATGAAGTCATGTGGTCAGGTGACAAGTCCAAGCTTAGAACTGCCAAAGCCTAACTTCAGGACTTCTATAGATGATATTTTACAACCTATTCTGCTCTTACAAGTTCAGAGGAGTTCATGAAAATGGCAGAATGCATATAGCAACATGACTTATGATAAAGGTCATTGGACACACTGGACCTGGAGAACTGCAGATTCTACTATGAGCTTGTCTTTGAACAATACTACTGATTTTTATCTTGTGTGTGTGGTTTAAAAGTATGTAAATTTTTTTAGTGTTTTTTTGGTCAAAATATGAATAGATAAAAATGTGGTATATACACAATGGAATTTTACTCAATCTTAAAGAAGAACAAAATATGTCATTTGCAGAAAAATGGATGGAACTGGAGAATATTATGCTGAAATTAGTCATTTCAGAAAGTCAAGGATGGTGTATTTTCTCATTTGTAGAAGCTAGAGAGAAAATAAGAAACATAAGGGACTTTAAGCAATGCAAAGATTGATTGGTAGAGTAGTCGAAAGGGCTTAAGTTTGAGAGTTAGGAGAAGAGGGAGGACTTGGAAGGAAATGGTTCAAATAATAATATGGAAATATGTGAAGGTATTATTACCAATCTGACTAGCTTGTATGGGGAGGGTGGAGGGGGAGTGGGTGAGATATGGAGGGAAGTACACAAAGTGCTATATGAATGTATGTTTTTAACATGTAGAACCTCACTATGACATATAATTGCAATGCAACAATAAAATAAAATTTAAAAAATAACCCATAAGCATAATAGGTGAGATGGCACAGAGAACCTGTGTTTGCACTGTCACTCCAAGTTCTTTCCAGTATTGAGAACTTTACTCTTAATTTTTGGAATTATTATTTGGAAAAGGTGACCTTAAATCTTTTTGTGATATTAGAACCAGAGTAGAACACCACAATGTGAGCATTAGAAACATTAAATCAGAACTTCATAGTTTAGTCTGTATTGTACTCTCAAATCATCATGCCCTTATTCTTCTTGCTTTTTTGTAAATAATTTTTTGTGAGAACTCCAGTGCGCATGTAGCAATATACTTAATATTTACATACTTTTCTTCTGTTAATTTGTTAAACTGTTTGGTCTAGTCAGTTTAATTCTCAGACCCAGCCACAGAGCCTAAAAGAATCAAAAGAACTTTTTCCCACCCCACAGTATATTTTCAATAGATTTTCCAAAATCGGTATTTAAATTTCCCCAAATATATTATTTTTCACACTTTAGATAACATAATAAATGGAAGGATATCTGTTCACACTTACTTTAAAAATTGTCATTTCTTTACACAACTAAAAGATAATTATTATAATTTTCTAATCATTTTCTAATCAACCAGAGGGCAAACAGCTCAGGTGTCTATGCTAAAGGAGACACAATCACAAGAAACTGTCTGGTTATATCCTGGGTTTAGGAGTAAAATGTGACTTCTGAGATATCTGAGTTTGGAAATTTTGTGGTAAAGAACTTTTCTATATCTGTAAAATGACTGATATTGCAATACAATGGCAGATTATAATTTCAGTTATAATACTAATAAATAACTGCATTACATTAATCTTTTTCTGTCTTATCTCCCAGCCCCAAACTTTTTCCAGCATCTAGCATATATTTGATTTTTTAAAACATGAAACGACTATATGATTTAAAGAGCCAAGTTTGGACAGTGGAAGAACACATGTGGTTATTTTTTAAATTACAAATTCATCAGGTAACTTAGCCTCCCTTACACTCAATTTGCTCTAGATGGAAATGCATATATTAATACTGGTCCTATGTATGTTTACTACAAATTTTTGCATCTAACAAAATGTCAAGCTTATAAGGTGGGTTAAAAATTATGTAGAAGTGTATAGAAGGAATGATTGACCAGAGGAACCTAGAATCAATATCAAATAAGACAACATTTAAATACAGCATTTTATTCTTTATTAATTTTTCATAATTTAGTATCAAAAAGAAATTTATGACATTCTCTAACAAACCAGTAGGATTTTGGATACACACATATATCCATACAATTTTATCCTGATATGTGCAACATTCCCCACACTGTTCTTTGGTTTTACCCTGAATGATAGATAAAATACAATGCCACTTAAGATAACTAAACCAAATCTATTTGGGGGTGACTTTCAAATTTTAGCTTAAAATAAGAATTACCTGTATGTCTCATGAAAACACACATTCTGGGTCTATTTCCAGTGTCTATGATTCAGTTGATCTGGAGTGGTAGGGCTCAAGTATTTGCATTTTGCAAAAATTTCAATGATGTTAATACTATTGGCAATGGGACTATATTTTGAGAAATATTGTTCTAGGAAATCTGTGATTTTAACAAATTCTCCTATGGTTTTAGTGATATACCAAGATTATGAAGCACTATTAATATTATTTACCTCTAGGTAATCTTCTAATTCACAAGTTTTTATGCCTGCACTCATCTCAGCCCATCTTTCCTAGTTATCACATATCCCTGCCATGTTTACATGCACACCTGAGAATAAGAGCATCAAATCAGAACTTAATAGTTAAGACATTGTTGATATTTCTGTAAAAGCATAATTCAACACAATCAGAAAATTAGAATCTGAAGGAGGTGGTGATTTTTAGATTCACATGGTGTAAAACGCTTTTACAGTTTTCTGACAATTTGCTTTACATGTTCTTTTTTTTCTTTCAACTTGGCTTTAAAGTAGTGTCTTTCTACCCAGATTGGATTAAAAAATGTAAGCACTTGCAGAAACTAGGTATGCAAAATAAATGAAAAAATAGATTGGATGAAAATTATAGCAAACTGAATGGACTAGGATGCATCTAAAGGAAAAAAGATAGATGGATCTTCAGTTAAGAACAACTATGAAAGAATATGGGTCCAATATGAATAAGCAATGAGTTATTTTCTTTTAATGAAAAATCAAACCCAGATGTTTGTGTGTGGTTGTGTGTGTGCAACCATTAAACATGTTTGTTAGCTGAATGAGTAAATGTAATAGTTATAATCTTACTCACTAATCTGTGATTTTCATAAGACTTTAAGAATAGTTGATTTCAGCTGGAAGTGGTGGTGTACACTATAATCCCAGTACTTGGGAGACTGAGATGGGAGGATTACAGGTTCAAAGCCAGCAACTTAACTAGATCCTGTTTCCAAATAAATAAATAAATAAATAAATACATACATAAATAAATAAAATAGGGCTAGAGATGTAGCTCAGAAGTAGAATGCCCGTGGGTTCAATCCCCAGCACCACAAAAAACCAACCAATCAAAGTAACAACAACAAAAATGGTTGATTTCTAAAATAGTGCCAAAGATAGTATTTTCTGAACCACTTTCTTACATTTTTTTCTGATATATTTGTCATATCTAAGAAACCAAGTTCTGCATAAATTTATTAGCTAAATTTTATAATTATTTTTTCAGATTCCATGAGTATTTCCTAATGTTCTTATTATTTCCAGGATCCCTCCCAGGATACATCTAGAACTTTCTTTCTTAAGCTGCTTTTTACTATGGTGATTTCTTAGACTTTCTTGTCCTTGATGACACTGCAAGTTTTAAGGCACACCGGTCAGGTATTCTGTACAATGTCCCTCAATTGAGGTTTGTCTGATATTTTTTCTTCTAAATACACTGGGGTCATATAATTTGGGAGGAAGATCACAAAGGTCAAGTACTAAGCTTATCGCATTACTTGGAAATAAATGCTATCAACAGGGCTCATTCTTCATGATATTAACAATTTCCCACCCAAGGCATTGTGTGCTACTTTTCTCTACTATGAAGTTGCCTCTGTCCCCCTTTTATACTAATTCAAAGCAAGTCATCAACAGAACACACACTCAAGAGAGGCCGGAATGGTTCCAACTTCTTGAAAAAAGTCATCTTCATCCCAAATAAGAGGATTCATCTGTAATAGAGATTTGTCTATTATCCCTTATAATAACACCATTTTAATAAAACATTAATAAGAAAGCCCTCTTCAATTTGACATAATAATGCAACACCTTAAGAGAAAGTATACTGTTCTTCATTTGATTCTTAGCAATCTTGATAATTAAAATCTCACTTTCTAAATTCAGCTACACTGCAACACCTCTTACACCTTTTACAAACACGGTTTCTAAAATTGGGTGCATATTGATGAAATATAATAATCAGAAATGATCTAGAAGCTACAAGGGAGCAGAAGCTGAATGAGTTAGTAAAGAAAATCTCTGGGATAAAGCCCTGCAATGGGAGGCTTTGAATAGCATGTACTGTGTGAGGTGAAGGATAAACAATGAGCATTGTTCTTGACTGACTCAGACCTCCTAAACATATTAAAGACTCCAGCAGCTTACGATGTTTTTAGATTTTCTTTGCTTATGACCGACAAAGAGATGAAGAATAATAATAAAAAGAATGCCAGAATATTAGGCCAGGAAAAAACCTCAGCCATCATTAATTTAATAGACTCATTTCATATATGAGCAAATGTTTAACCTGAAAATGCTGAAAGACTTGCATTTTGCTCTACAGCTATGAAAAGAAAAGAATAAATAGCATTATTTCCCAGTTTTTGATTCCCAGTCAGTACTTTATTATTATACCCTATTTCACCATGAAGAATCAGAGAAGAAAATTAACCTTTACCTGGAGAGAATGCTTCAACTGCAATTTTCTTTGTTCTTGTGCTGGTTTGCATCATGTTGACTTGGCTAAAGCTGAGAGTGATATTTCCCTGAATCCCTTTCTCCAGGTTTTGTATTATAATTAGTTAAGAGATTTGAAAGGCAAAATTAAAGTAGCAGCCTGTAATACTGGAAGATTCTCACAGTTGAACTCAGTCACAGACATTTGGAGAGGTGTTCATGGGTGGTCTACTCTAATCCATTTACACTGGGAACCGATCTTGACTGCCGGGCCTGGTGACTCCAGTAGCCCTGGGTGGACCACAAGATGCTTGCAGCAGAACCACGCAGCATATAGTTACACAAAGGCAAAAGCTGCCCAAGAACTGGACATTCTCTTGGACCTAATTCGGAGTTTCTCCTTGAATGCTCTTCAATTGCCAGATATGCTTGATTTCTTAGACTTTTCTGTGAGTTCCAACTTGTGTGCCAATATTAAAGAAGTGACTTTTCCTCTGTTTCACTGACTTTCCCATTCCATATTTATTGTTTTCAAAATCATCCTACACTCAGGTAAGGACTAATCAATACAACAAATTTATAATTCCAACAGTGATTAATGATTATTTTCTTGGATAACATCTGACTGATAATTTTTTTTCCATTTTGTTTATACTTTACCCCTCTAGACTACAAAATTAAGAAAACAGACAAGTATTCCTTCTGGAAATAAGAAGCATTACCATAAATAGAGTGATTTAGGAGACAAAGAGTGATAGAGATTGCTATCACATTTGCTACTTGTTACTAGTGGGCTTGGGCTACCATAAGAAAGTGCCATAGATTGGGGGGCTTGAACAATGGAAATTTATTTTCTCAAAGCTCTGAACAACACAAGTCCAAGGCCAAGGTGCCAGCATGGTTGGCTTCTGGTGTTTTCTTCGATCTATCTAGAAGAAGACTACTCTCTGGCTGTCCTCACATGTTTTTTGAGAAAGATAGTTTGCAATCTTTCTAGTATTTCTACTGGTAAGTAAATTAATGATCTCGGATCAGGGCCCAACCTTCATGACATCATGTAACCTTAATTACCTCCTTACTGGCCCCATCTCCAAATATAGTCTCCCTGGGGTTAGGGCTTCAATGTATGCATTGGGGACTAATGTATGCATTAGGCCAGGAAAAAACCTCAGCCATCGTTAATTTAATAGACTCATTTCATATATGAGCATATATGGACTAATATTTAGTCCATAACATTTCTTGAGCAAATAAAAACAAATAACTTACACAAGTACATAAATATATAAGCAAGTAAGTTAAAAAATGAGAGGATCATTGATTTGAATGATTCAGACTAGCTCTTCCTAAATGTTTGTCCATATGACTTCTTAAATTAATTGGAATTTTTTCATGTTAGTAATTTAATTTTTAAATTCAAATTAATTTATTTAATAGATACATTGAAGCATACATATTGTACACATTAATTGGGTATCATGTATGTTTTAACACATTTATACAGTATTTAAAGTTTAAATCAGGTTAAATAATTGGTGACAATTGCCAAAAAGCAGATTCCTAGGTATATTGAATCTACATTTCTATGAAGGAGACCTAGAAATTTTATTATGACAAAGCACTCCAAATGATCTTGAAGAAAACCCATTTATAAGGAGTTGGCTAAATACACAAAATCTAACTCACTTGTCATCTGTTTAATACTGTAAGGCTAAGTTTGGTCCTAATCTGACAGTGCTGTACACGATCAGCAGCACCTACCATGGTAAGTAAAGCTAAAATGATAGCAGATATGGCAAATGTGCGTCATTCTTGTGAAAAGTTAGAAGGAGATGGATAAGATTAATGTCTGCAATATGCCATCCTACCTGAATATGATTTGTCCTTAAAGTTTACTTAAAAGTAAATTTAAAAAGTTTGAAATCTATTGTGAATGTTCATAGCAAAAGCTAAACCAAATATTCTATAAATGTCAAATGTACCTGAAGTTTTATTATACATAGGGAGAAAAAGATCAAGAATACAATAAAGGTTAAATCATGGGAGATATTTTTTGAATGACACAAGGAAATATGAAAATTAAAAAAATCTCAGTATTTAGTTTTTTAGTAGAAAAAAGAAATATAATGATATATGGCAAAATATTAACTCCTACAAGTAATGAACATTAGCAAAATGCAACCAGATCAGCTTTTAAATGAATTTCTGTAAGTACAACTAAATTGGGTAGAATAACTTGTTTTAGGAAACAGAATCCTACAGTGAATTAATGGCTTAAAAATACCTGGAAGGGTTATTATATAGAGAATATTAAATAGTTGCTTCTGAGTCAATTACAATTATGATATAACCAGGTAATCCAGTAAAGGAAAACTAAATGCGCACTGTGTGCATGGTACTAAACTAGCTAATTTTAGGGATGATACTAATGAAGAGACAACATGCTTTTGATTTTAAAAATGCAGGAGTTATGGTGAAGATGAATCAGAATAAACAAACTAGACAGGTCATATAAACCAGGGCTGAGAGACAAGGTTTTAAAGAAATGGATTAAACAATTACTAGAAGCAAAACTTTTTAAAATGAGATTTTTAATTGAAGCAGATATATCTTCAGCCAAATTAATCCTTTTTAAAATATTTCCAAAAGATTATAATCCTCTCTTTTTATGACTAGTGTTAATATTTGAGATTAAACAACATAAATAAATGTGATGAAGATACTCCAGGATTATCAGAATGAGGACCAGGTGTGAAAGTTAATATTCTGCCATTAAGACAACAGCCTGGTCCAGTGGTTTAGAATTTTTAAATTCATCATTTTGTTCATTATTTACACATGTCCATTGGCAGCTTGCCAATCATAATGTATGCATGAAGACAAAAGCCATATAATTAGCTGCGGATGACCTGTTTTGGCTAAAAATCTCACTACATCAGAAATGCTTATTTTGAAGTAAATATTTTGATAAAAATAATTAGGATGAGTTTAACTTTTTGTACTAATGTCCTTAGCAAAATGCACCTACATATTCTTTCTAAAAGTATTGGTTTATTGATACTAAAGACGTTAGATGATTGGAGCACATTCATTACATTTTATTGAATGTCTACTAATACTAGGAAAAATATTTGCTACAGGCATGCAGAGGGAAATAATGTTGCACACATACAGTAACTTACAGTTGACTATATTTTCCCATTTTATTTTATGTGCATTCTGAATTGCATATGCACTATATTTCACAGTAGATTTTAGCACAGGATCCAGATGTTCCTGACACATCTGTTTTCATACCTTTATATAAATGAACTTGAAAAGGATACTGGCAACTCCAGGGACTACATTAGTCACGATAAAAGGTACATATTTTTGTCTTGTCTACATGGCGATCATCTATGTATAACTAGATGTAGAGTAACTAGTCATTTTTTATGTGTCCTTGGAATGCTGCTATTTACATACTACTGATTTGCTATGCCTGACCATCTGGTTATGGATGAAATGCCGCAGTTACATTATTTTTCTTCTTTTGCCTTTGCTTAAAAGCACTTTTTAAATGTTATCAATACCAAATGTTCTATGATTGTTTATGCTAATATCTAGCAAAATATTATATATTTATTCCAGGTTGTTTCATAATACATTTATACATTTACATAACAATAGATTTTTAGTTGACTTTGTAAAATAGTAGAATTAAATATAATGTTTTGGTGTTTTTATAGATGTTGTATGACATACATTATTTCTTAATAACTGTGAAACTGTAGATACACACCACCTGTTCTTTCACCAGTAAAGATGCAGGCTGGAAGTTAAAAGCTCAGGCAAATCAGTCAAGAGTGTTTTATGGCCAGGATGGTTATTACATTTGTTGACAGAATTTGGACAATGCATAAATATTTCTAAATCTCCTTTTCTTTTAATCCTTACAGAAGGGATAATTACAGTATCAATTTGTATAGTTACATCGATTAAATGAGATAGCCCATTTAGATAATTTAGGACACCATCAAACAAATTAACAGTACTCTATAAAGGATAGTCATTATGGGTATAAATGATTAGGCAGTAATTCACATATTTTATATGAATTTGAAGAAGTTGGCTTCATCACTATTTACTGTAAATAAATATTTTGCTAATTTTAATATTAGAAGTAAATAACCCACTTATATAATATCATAAGAAGTTTGTGATATCAAGTCCTACATTTTAAAATGTTATTCAAAATTTAATGAGATTCTAAGAATACATTTATGTACAAAGTGTTTTCTAAATCTTGAAAGATATATTTGATATCATCATGAATTCTAAAGCAAGGTTTAAATATATATAGTCTCATTCAGAGGATAATGGTAGACCATTATCTATGCAAATACAACATATTTAATTAATGTTCTAATATATATATATATATTGGGGGGCATACATGTATAACATAAGATAAATTATTTCAAGCTGTCAAATTGAAAGTTTGGTTTCTTAACATCCTTGCCACTATTTTTTTTCTAAAGTTTACTAATATGATATATGTAAAATGGCAACCCATTGCTTCAATATGGACCATCATGGCCATTTGAAAACGTATGCAACTTTCCACACATCTGTTCAGCGGGTGCATATGATATTTTCAAAATTGTGTTTCTACTGTTTAAGGGTGGAAGCTCGATAGCCATACAAAGTATAAACTCCAGTCACATGCTAGCTTTGCACAATTCAGAATTGACTTAAATTCTTTGTTCTTAAGTTCTCTCTCCTGTAAAATAGTAATTATAATAATGCCTATATCACAGGGTTATTGTGAGAATAAATAGTGTTTAAAACAGAGTATGGCACAAAGTAAGCACTTAAAATGTTAGTTATAATAATATTCTTGTCCATTTTGGGGAGCTTTTTCTCATCAATGTACACTACTTAATATATGTTAATAAGATACTTTTAATCATAGAAATTACAAATATCTTCTCATTTTGTGGCTTTTATAATCACATGTTATATGGCTTATATTGAGGGAAAATTTTCTAATTTCATCAAATATGGGATTTTGTGATCAAATTTAGTTTTTTTAAATTTCAGGGTATAATGAGAGTCTCGTGTTTTTTCTGTTAAATATAAATTATATAACTTATTGTATAAATTTTATAGAAGAGATCAGGTACTTATAAACAGATAACAAGTCATTCTAAAATTATTACAGATTATCCAACTTTCTCAATATTTGTGATACATTTTCTGTGATATTGCTAATTTTTATGAAGGACCTAGGTGTCTATTCTGTCCAATACTACTTTGTTGGCTTGGTACTTTGTATTTAGGTAAGAACCATCCACTCTTCCCAAATTACTGCTTTCTGTCTCTTTTTTTATACAAAATTATCTGTAGTATTCTTGTACCGTGGTATTCCATGTGAATCTTAAAGTGGTCTTGCAGATTCCCACCATTAAATTCATTTAGTACTATTAATTTAATTACTTTATATTTCAGAGATTTTAATGAGAAAATGCCACTATTATATAAATTCTTCCCTTCCATAGCCAAAAATTTGTCTCACTATATTGAGCTTTGATTTTCTCCAAAAATATTTTTCAACGTTCATTAAATGTGTGTATTTCTTTTGTTAAATTTACTCTTGTCTTCTAATTGCCTTTCTAAGGTAATTTTATATACATTTCAATTGATACATATTAACATACAGTAATGATTGCTATCAAATGTTAGATGTTTGTCTCAGATCACTTTCTCATGGCTAAAATGCAAAATGACTAACTGCACAACTTAGAGGAAGGAAGATTTTTTGCTTTCAGTTTTGAAGATATGGGGGTTCAATCCAGTTTAGGCCATATCTGCAGATCAGGGCATGTTGGCAAGAAGCAGAGAGAGGGAGAGGGTAAAGGTCTGCTCTCACATCATGCAGAATGAAAGCAAGAGAACGAGCAAGCAAGGGTATTAAAAGACAAAAGCATAGTCCCTAAGGCCACACTGTCAGGGACCACCTTTTTTTTTTTTTGCAGTACCGGGGATTGAACGCAGGGGCGTTCTACCTCTGCACTACGCCCCCGGCCCTATTTTTTATACTTTATTTTGGAACCAGGTCTCACGAAGTTGCGGAGGGCCTCACTAAGGAGAGAGAGAGATAGGGAGAGAGAGAGAGCAAGAGAGCTGAGGCTGGCTGCGAACGCGGATCCTCCGGTCTCTGCCTCCCAAAGTACTGGGATTACAAGCGTGCGCCACCACGCCCGGCTTTGGGACCCACCTTTTTCAGACATACACCACCCGCCTAAGTTACAACCTAGGAAATCTATTACAATGGATTTATCTACTGATGAGATTACAACCCTCATGACTTAATTATATCAACTCTGAACATTAATACATGAGCTCTTCAAGGGACAATCTACATCTTACCATAACATTTTGACCCAGGTCCCTGAAAAGTATATGCCCATTTCAGAATCCAGAATGCATTTAGTCCATCCCTAAGAGTTGCCATATTTTCAACAGCTTAAGCATCACTCAAAAGATCCAAAATCCAAAGTCTTCTTTAAGAAGTGGAAAAATTCATTCAGAAGATACAAAAAGTATTAACTGCATATTAATACCTGCAAATGGCCAAGAGCTGAAAGATAAGAGAATGCACCTTCAGTTGCTCTGTTGGAGAGAATTGTAATCTATTCTATATTTACCATAAAATCACTGTCTTGCCCTATATGGAGGTGCAAGCCTATAATCCCAGTACTTGGGAGGCTGAGACAAGAGAATCCTGGATTAAAGGCCAGCCCCAGCAATTTAGGAACCCTATTTCAAAATAAAATGAAATAAAAAGAGCTGGAGGCATAGCTCTGAGGCAGAATACCCTTGGATTCAATCTCCAGCACACATACATACACACACACACACACACACACACACACACAAATCTGTGTTAACTAGAACTTGAATTGACAAATGATACTTTCTTTGTTCAAGATGTTTAGGTTTAGGATTACGCTACCACTTTCCATCACAATACCTACAGACTATTGCTAGTACCTTCCAGGAGGAAGAAAGTCCATCTTGACTCTTATCTTCTGATCTCCAATGACTATTTACAACTTGCAGCATTTAATAGGAAATTTAAGAATTACTATTCCTAAGGAATTCTTAGGGATGTAGTTTGATGACTTGACAGCACAGCAATACAGAGAAAAGTAAATAGGAAAGCTTATTGTAGTGAGTAACAAAAGATAATTTATGCACACATTCATTTATGATAAGTACATTGTCTTCTAGTCTTAGTTTACTTTGAACATTTTTTGTGATGAGGATTGAATTCAATGTCATTCTTCCTTTAAGCTACACCCAAGCTCTATTTTATTTTTATTTTTTTATTGGCACTTTGTAATCATACATCTTGAGGGAGTTCAGGGTGATAGATGCATACATGCACACAGTACTTTTTGAGAACTCTCCCCCAGTTTCTACCACACTTCTTTTTCCTCTCCACTTTTCCATGCTTGGCACAGTGATTGGCTTTGATAAGTTTGTGTGTGTACATCATGACCATTGAGGTGTTTCCCTCTTCAAGTCTTCCTCCCCATGCCTCCCTCAGTTAGGTCCCCTACTTCCCTCCACTAAGATTTGTCATTCTTCATCTCGAGCCCTTCCTGTGTCCCAATTTCTCCCTAGCTTCCACATATATGACCCTTCACTATTTGTGACTGTCTAAACTCACTTAGCATAAAATTCTCCAGTTCCATCCTTTTCCCTGCCATTGACGTAATTTTCTTTTTCTTTATGGCTGAGTAGAATTCCATCATGCATATATCCCATAATTTTGTTATCCATCCATCTGTTGATGGACACCTCAACTGGTTATGTAGTTTGGCAGTTATGAATTGCGCAGCTATAAACATAGATATGCATGCATTACTATGGTAGACTGGTTTTAATTCTTTTGGGTATCTACCCAGTGGTATTTCTGGGTCTTATGGTAGGTTCATTCCCAGTCTTCTGAGGATCCTCCACACTGTTTTCCAAAGTGTTTGCACTAATTTTCAGTCCCATCAACAATGTATTAGACTTCCTACTTTTCCACATCCTCACCAGAATTTGTGATTGTTTGTGTTTTTAATGATTGCCATTCTAATTGGGGTTAGGTGGAGTCTCAGGGTAGTTTTGATTTGCATCTCTCTGATTGCTAATGCTCTTGGACATTTTTTCATACATTTGCTGGCCATTTGTCTTTCTTCTTTTGTGAAGTGTCTATTTAGTTCACTTGCCCATTTTTGATTGGGTTGTTTGTTTTTTTTTAGCGGTGAGTTTATTGAGTTCTCTGTATATTCTACACATTAGTTCTCTATCAGAGGGGTAGTTGGCAAAAATCTTCTTCCATTCTGTCGGCTCTCTGTTGAGGTTCTTGATAGCTTCCTTTGCTGCACAGAAGCTCTTCAGTTTAGTGCAATCCCACATATTGATCCTTTTTTTAACATCTTGTACCTTTGGGTTGTGCTCTGAGTTGATGAGTTCTGTTGTGTGGGATTGTGGGGCTCATTGTTCCCTTGCTATTCTTCTTTCTCATGTTTTCAGGTTTCTTAAGTGTCTTAAGTTTGTATCTTTGTTGCTTTTGCTGGCTCTCTGTCTCTCTTGCTCTTGCTCTCATTCTTGGGGTTTCCTGTGTCTAATCTCTCTCCCTTTATAGTATCCTTTTTAAAGGTAAATATTTACCTCAAAGTATGCCTTAAAAGTGAGTAGTCTCAGCTGTATGGGTATTCACTGCTTTGAGTATTTATCACCCTTCAATGCTGTTTTTGCATTCTGTGTCTGGTAACACCCCTATGTTGTTCTGCCTGTAGATTGCCAGAACTGGGTTGCAGTTACTCCAGGATTCTGTCTGCCCACTGTGATGGTGGCATTGATTGGTCCCTGGTGTTAAAGACTGGGGACATGCCTGTCACCTCCCTAATAGGGAGTAGTCTCTGAGGTGCAGACCACTGCAGTTTGTGTCCTGTGCATTTTTAAATTTCTATGTGTGGGGTACTGGGCAGCTCTGTCTGTTGCCTGATTGGCCTGTCTTTAGTGTCCAGACGTTTATCCTGTTGGTTCATCTATGTGGTCCAGGCTCAGCAGTAGGGGTTTAGAGGAGTCAGCTGGTATATACAAGGGCACATTGTGATGTAATCAATGGTGAAGTGTGAGTGAGGAGGAAGGGGATAGAGTGAGGTATGCAAGAATAGGGTGAAGTAGAACATAGAATAAAGTAGACTAAGAGTTTAAGTTTAGGAAAAGGATAATAAAAATAAAGATACTGAAAATAAAGAAAAAATTATAGTAACTAGTTTATAATATTTAGATATAGTTATAAGAAATGAACAAAATACAAGGCACAGGCAAACAGGTACACTGGAGTCAAGTAAACAAACAAATCAGAACACAGACACTCTCTCACACATACATATACAAGAGGAAAGGAAAAGAAAAAGAAAAAAAAGGCAAACTTATGAATTATTTAACCAAAAGTAAAACCTCCTTGTTGGAGAAGAGATGAATTATGTTGTGGCTTTGGATAGTCCCTTGCTGGATTTTTCTTTCTTTTTAGATTGAATCTTGCTTAGAAGAGATGTGAATGATACTTCAAAATATGGTTCAAGGCTGCTCCCCTGCCTGTAGGGTTTTCTACTTTGTTAATGAGCCAGAGTGTGGTGGAGAAGCAGGGAGCTCTTCCTCCACATGTAAAAATGTTTTGAATTTAGTTAAAATTTGGATAAGTAACCTGAAGTTAAAACAATGGCATGACCAAAATCTAAATTCTGTGATGTGACTTTATTTTATGGACTGTCTAGAATATAACTTTTGTTTATTAGTTTTATAATTCTAAACTCACATTTTAGAAAGATCTGTAAGTAAATTTCTAAACTATATTTCTGTTCTGCTAATTTTTATATTTAAAAATGTCTCCACTATTGTACTTTTATCAATTTTACATAATTTTTGCAATTTATGGGAAAGAATCCTAATAAGCTTTATTATTTTTTATATTTAAAAATGTCTCCACTATTGTACTTTTATCAATTTTACATAATTTTTGCAATTTATGGGAAAGAATCCTAATAAGCTTTATTAAAAATATGGGAAATTTACCTGAATTAAAAAAATGAAAAGAATACAACACTTTTTCATGTCTTTAGTCTTCAGATCTAATAATACTATAGTCTTTCTTCCATGATGAACTTTATCATGAAAATTACAGCAGGTATGTTAATTCTTATATTAAATATCATGGTTGGAAAGCCAATATCATGAGGCATATAGTGATGAGGTCTATTCCAAAATCCCCAGATACACAATGGTAAACTTGTTTCACTGATTCAAAGAGGCATAAAAAATGTGTATTTGGAAACAAAATCTTAAAATCACATAAGTAATTTTAAGCTTTTTTATTATTGTACCAATTATTCAATAACACTCATTGCACAGATATTAATGCATTTATATTTTTATACTTTTATTAGTATATTGCAATTATACATCATAGTGAGGTTTAACGTGATGCAAACATACCTGCACATAGTTCTTTATTTCTCTCTGAATTCTATCTGTAACCCATTACCCCCTCTTCCCTTCCTGTACATGCTACTGAAGTTGATAGTAATACTTTTATTTATTGCCAAAGCATTATTTAAACTGCTTCCTTTCTCAGTCCTCCTATTTCCCCTCTCCACCTTTCTCCCCAAATCCCTTTCCATTATTCTATTGGTCTCTCTCCACATTTATCCTAAGACCCTTATGTTCCCTGTTTTATCTGTAGCTTACATATATGAGAGAAAATATATAACCCTTGACTTTCTTCAACTGGTGGGCCTCAGCATAATGTTCTCTAGTTTCATACATTTTCTTGCAAATGACATAATATTGTACTTCTTGCTGGCTTAGTAGAATTCCACTGTGTTTACATAGCACATTTTTGTTATTTATTCATCTGCTCATGGACACCTGGGTTGATTCCATAGTTTGGCTATTGTAAATTGTGCTGCTGTAAAAATGGGTATACACATATCACAGGAGTTTTCTAACCTTAATTATTTTGGGAACATACCTAGTAATATACTTACCTTTGAAGTTCTGCTTTGATTACCTAAGTAATTATCTCCCAACCTATAATATCAACTTAAGTGTTGGCATACTTAAAAATGCACAGTATTTCATAAATTCTATTATATTTCAAAATATTTTAATTAAAACAAAAATATTGATGATGTAGCTCCAAACCTATTTTTCCTTGACTTGGCAATTCAGCATTTCCTTTAATTGAGAAGGATTAATTCCATTCCCACAAAGCTTAGTGGATATTAATTTTTAATCAGATTTTTAAAAACCTGACCAGTATGTAAAGAAAAGGTGTGATGATTACATAGTGGTTATATTACATAGTAGTGTTTACTGTGCTGACAGAGAATAAAGAATCCTTCCTTTCATTTTACTTGTATGTCAATGTGTCGCAAGTTGTAAATTGTACCAGAGAGGATGTAAGGATTTGTCAGCCCTTGCTTTTGCCCTGAATTAGCAAGTGGTGTAAACTAGGGGAAATCTCCCATTTTCCCATCTATCAAATGAACAACAAACATTAAATATTACTTATTTCTTTCTGCTCTATGTGTTCTATCTATGAGCTTCTGGAAAAACAAACAAACATAAACAACAATTAATATAGTGGCACATCAGTAATCCAAAATATCTTCAAGAAAGCCCAGTGTATAAAGTATAAAATGATGCAATGGGGAGAGAACTGAAATTTTGACATTTTTTTCAATCAGCAGTAAAATTTTAAGTGAAACAATGGTTTCAGAAATCAGAATAAAAGATTGCAAACCACAAGTCACATTGCAGTAGTGGCTGTGGACGAAATTCCTGTACAACCTGCATTTCAAAGGAATAACAAAAAAATGTTAGTTACCTAAACCTGTCTGCTCCAGTGAGAATTACAACCTAATTTAAATGAGGGCAGTGAACCATTCTAGAGAGAAAAGAATCCGATTCCATCAAAGTGGATTCAGCCTGTGGCATGCTGCGGACGGTTGTGGCCCAAGTCACGGCCCCCTGGGACTGGCGGCCCCTGCCATCAGTGTCTGTCAGGAGCAGAGATTTCTCTCTTTGTGTTATCAAGGAGCTCCAGGCACCTGTGCTGGCCTGACCGCAGTGAAATGCTGACAGCGAGCTGCTGCCACAGAGAGACCAGCGAGAGCCTCTCACTCTGTATTTAAAGGGCCCATGAGCTGCGGGAAGACAATATTCCTACCTCTTCTAAGTGGCATGTATGAAGAGACATCTGATTTAGCAGCCTTGACAGTCCACAGGAAACTTGATACAGACAGAAACAGAATGTGAAATAACAGAAGATCTCATCCTCGAGTTTAAAAAAAGGAAGTGGGAACGAAAACTCCAAGTGTCCCTGATAACCAGGTATTGTGCCCCTTGAGTTAAATACATACTTTCATTTAATTTACCAAAATGCCAAGTATGCATGTAGAATTTCAATAACATATCTTCAGTCATGTAATAAATAGGTAGCTGTGGATGCCAAGTATGCATGTAGAATTTCAATAACATATCTTCAGTCATGTAATAAATAGGTAGCTGTGGAATCTGAGAATAGTAGTGATTAAAACACAGCAATGAATACTGCATATTCTGGAAACCTGTGACTTAGTGACTTAGTTTTGAAATTTTTTCCCATCACCTGCTAGTGATGAAAACTTAGACAAGTTTTACAAACTTTCTGTTCCTCAATTCCTACATCTACAAAAATGATCAGTGCTCATATTTTATTATAAGACTCAAATAAGATATTAATTTTGTAGACAATTATCTAATGTTTGCTAATACGTCAGAAAATATTTGATATTACTAGTGTGTGTGTGTGTGTGTGTGTGTGTGTGTGTGTGTGTGTGTTACTGGCGATTGAACCA
>PVJS01032306.1:0-22859 GCA_004027185.1 Glis glis | reverse complement strand
CACACACACACACACACACACACACACACACACACAAAAGAATGCCCGTGGGTTCAATCTCCAGTACTAAAATAAACAAATGAATAAATAAAGTCATTCAATTTTAAATGTAACAATTCTGAACATAAATTGCATTAACTAATAGTGATTAAGGAGAATCTGCATTAAGCATTGCTCTTTTCTGAAAGTATACTACATTCTCATTTATTATTTGAAAATAAGAATAGGTTGTAATACTATATAATTATAGAGCACTATAATTGATAAATCATAAAATTATTTATTTGGATACAAAGTTAAAAATTATTAATACTATATCAATGGACCAAGAAAATTTACCAAAGGCATAACAAGGTACTCTAATTTTTTAAACTTCTAATTTTGTGGGGAGGTACTGGGGATTGAATCCAGGGGCATTCTACTTCTAAACTATACTCCCAGCCCTTTATTTTGAAACAGGGTCTTGCTAAATTGATGAGGCTGGCCTCGAACCTGGGTTCCTCCTGTCTCTGCCTTCCAAGTACTAGCATTATAGGTATGTGCCACTGCACCTGACTTATACTTTTAATTTTAAAATAATTTCAACTCATAGGAAAATGCAAAGAAAACATGGAGAATTTCATTTGCTTTTTCCCCATTAATAATATGTGACATAACTATAGTACATTATTATATCCAGCAAATTGGAATACAGTACTATGAATTGAACTGCAGACCTCATTTACATTTCTCAGTTTTCGTCTGAACTTTTTTTTTTTGCTGGGGATTGAACCCAGGGTCATTCTACCTCTGAGCTATACCTCCAGCCCCATTTTATTCTTTATTTTGAAACAGGGCCTCACTAAGTTGCAGAGGGCCTCACTAAGTTGCTGAGGCTGGCCATGAAACCCATGATTCTCCTGTCTCAGCTTCCCAAGTACTGGGATTACAAGTGTGTGCCACCACACCCAGCATCTGAATTCTTTTTGCACATGTGTATGTGTGCACACATGTACACAGCTCTGTGTAATTTAATCATACAAATGAATTTGTGTCATCAAACACCATGCTCAGGATACAGAACTATTTTGTCACAAAGAAACCCTTTTGTGAGCCGGGCGTGGTGGTGCACACCTGTAATCCTAGTACTTGGGAGGTTGAGACAGAAGGATCACAAGTTCAAGGACAGCCATAGCAAGAAGTGAGACTCTCATCAACCTAGTGAGGCCCTGTTTCAAAATAAAAATAATAGGGCTGGGGGTGTAGCTCAGAGGTAGAATGCCCCTAGGTTCAACCCCCAGTACCACACACACAAAAAAAAAAAAAAAAGAAAGAAAGAAATTCTTTTGTGCTATGCTTTAATAGTGCATCCTCCCCCAGGCCCATTTCTTGATATCTATAGATGTACTTTGCTATAATTCTGTCATTTCAAGAATGTTATATATTTACCAAAGGACCAAGACAATTCACAAAAATTAGAGGAAACCCTCCAAATTAAAAATAATTAAAAATTCTAAATAGTCTCTATTTATACAGATGAAGTCATCAGTGAACAGATACTTCAGCAGGGAAAGCATTAAGTAAAAAAGCTTTAAATTACCTTGGTTGTAGAGCTGTCACTAGTAAAAAGTCGTGAACTTCTTCGAGGCAGTGCGTTTGGGGGAGATGTAATGGTGGGGCTCAATACCTGAGGTGTTGTACTAAAAGAAAAATTATAAAAGCAGACATTTGTTTTTTACTCAGTTTATGACTATTAACTATTGTTTCAATTCAGCCATATTAAAAATATCCATTTAGCTGGGCGTGGTGGTGCATGCTTGTAATCCTAGTACTTGGGAGGCTGAGACCGGAGGATCCGGGTTCGCGCCCAGCCTCAGCTACTTAGTGAGGCCCTCCGCAACTTAGTGAGACCCTGTTTCAAAATAAAGAATAAAAAGTAGGGTTGGGGGTGTAGCCCGGAGGTAGAATGCCCCTGGGTTCAATCCTGGGTACAGCAGGGGGAAAAAAAAAATCCATGTATCATGTAAGTACGCTAAAGTTGATGAGTTTGGTCAGTCCCTTTTTGGTCCCTTTATGAAAACTCAGCATTTTATTTTTTTGTGGTGCTGGGGATTGAACCCAGAGGCATTTCTACCTCCAAGCTATACCTGCAGCCCTATTGTTTTTTTATTTTGAAACATGGTCTTCCTAGGTTGTTGAGAGTCTTGCTAAGTTGCTGAGGCTGGCTTCGAACCTGCAATCCTCCTGTCTCAGCCTCCCAAGTACTAGGATTACAAGCATGCACCACCAAGTCTAGCTGAAAACTCAGCATTTTAAAAACTATTCATGTAAGTGTAAAATGATAAAGATTATAGCATAGGTCTTCACTATAATTGAAATTGGTCATTAAATGTAAAACATTAAAAACTTTTGGATGAATAAATGACATGCACATCTATAAACCAATTATCTTTAGCTCTCATTTGCAAGCATAAAAAGTTAGGGAAAAAGAAAATGCAATTGGGCATGGATAATCTAAATGTGGGGTATTTGTCAACAAATAAATATAACTAGAAAAGTTCAAACCTGAGAAATTATTTCTCTATAAATTCAAATGGCTAAACCAGGTGTGGTGGAGCACCCTTGTAATCCGAGTACTTGGGAGGCTGAGACAGGAGGATCACGGTTTGCAGCTAGCCTCAGCTACTTAGTGAGGTCCCCCTGCAACTTAAGTGAGATCCTGTTTCAAAATAAAGAATAAAATATATGGCTGGGGATGTAGCTTGGAGATAGACTGGCCCTGGGTTCAATCCCCAGTTCTGCAAACATAAATAATAATAATAATAATAATAATAATAATAATAAATTAAAAAGTAAAAAATAAATTCAAATGGTTACATCAAGTTATTTTTGTTTATGAGTCTGATGATCACTTGGACACATTTTTATTTTATTATTATTTTTGTTTTGCAGTACTGGGGATTGAACCTGGGGGCATTCTACCGCAAAGCAACACCCCCAGCTCTATTTTTTTTTTATTCTTAATTTGCGGAGGGCCTAAGTAGCTGAGGCTGGCCGCGAACCCAGATCTTTGGGTCTTAACTTCCCAAGTACTGGGATTACAAGCATGTTCCACCACGCCTGGCTACTTGGACACTTTTTTACTTTAAAGGCACTGTAAGATACAAGAATTCCATTTTTTTTTTTTTTTGGCCGTACCGGGGATTGAACCCAGGGGCATTCTACCTCCGGGCTACACCCCCAGCCCTATTTTTTATTCTTTATTTGGAAACAGGGTCTCACTAATTTGCAGAGGCCTCACTAAGTAGCGGAGGCTGGTCGCGAACCTGCAATCTTCCTGTGTCAGCCTCCTAAGTACTGGGATTACAAGCATGTGCTACCACACCTGGCCAGAAGAATTCTATTTTTAGAAAACTGAAAACCTGAAATGATCTAATTGATGGTGGGTAAGTTTTTAGACTAAACTATTTATAATTTTTAGGGACTCCTCATAGTTACCCAAAGAAGTTTCTAAAAATAAAAGATGCTGACCAGTGAGTAAAGCATGTCCAGGGCTAGACTTAATCCTTTCAGAACACAGAGCCTGAAAGCAGGGATTCAGGCAAGTAAGAACATTTGTGCTTATAAATTCTTGTTTGTTTGCTTGTTTATGGTACTAGGGATTGAATCCAGGGGCATTTTACCTCCGAGCTACACCCTCAGCCCTGTTTTACTTTTTTTTTTTTTTTTTGCGGTACCAGGGATTGAACCCAGGGGCGTTCTACCTCCGCGCTACACCCCCGGCCCTATTTATTTATACTTTATTTTGAAACTGGGTCTCACAAAGTTGCGGAGGGCCTCACTAGGTAGGTAGGTAGGTAGAGAGAGAGAGAGAGAGAGAGAGAGAGAGAGCTGAGGCTGGCCGCAAATCCGGATCCTCAGGTCTCCACCTCCCAAAGCACTGGGATTACAAGCGTGCGCCACCACGCCTGGCCCTGTTTTACTTTTCATTTATTTATTTTTTTGCGGTACCAGGGATGGAACCCAGGGGCGTTCTACCTCCGAGCTACACCCCCGGCCCTATTTTTTATCCTTTATTTTGAAACCGGGTCTCACGAAGTTGCGGAGGGCCTCACTAAGTTGCTGAGGCTGGCCACGAACCCAGATCCTCCAGTCTCCGCCTCCCAAGTACTGGGATTACAAGCGTGCGCCACCACGCCCGGCTTTACTTTTTATTTTGAAATAGGGTCTCACTAAATTGTGGAGGGCCTTGCTAAGTAGCTGAGGCTGGCCTTAAACCTGCGATCCTCCTGTCTTAGCCTCCCAAGTACTGGGATTACAGGCCTGTGCTACCATACCCAGCTGACAAATTCATTTTTAAAAGTATAATAATAACCTTTTTGGAAGAAATAACTACCACTTACACTAAAAATGTGAATTGTATTTTGTCAATATGATTAATTATAGAAAAGAGTTTTGTTAAGATAAACAAAGGAAGAATTTCATGGACAAGGAGTACAGGCCTTACAATGTTGTGAAGATTAGCAATCAAATAGATGTACTACTAAATAAGGGCAACACAAATCTTGTGGAGGTAGAAGTAAAAATAATAAGAGGGTTCTAGGGCTGGAAGGTTAGAAAAAACTCTTAAAATTTTTGTTAGGATCCAGGTGTGGTGGCGCATGCCTATAATCTCAATACTTGGAAGGCTGAGACAGGAGGATAGCAGGTTCAAGACCAGTCTTGGCAACTTAGCGAAACCATGCTTCAAAATAAAAAAAATTTTAAAAATCGGGCTGGGGTTGTAGCTCAGAGATAGAATGCCCCTGGGTTCAATTCCCCATATCCACCTCCCCCAGGCTAGGGTTCTGTTAGCTCCAAAGACAGGCAGGTAGGAAGGTAGGAGGATAGGAAAAAAGAAAGAAGCCCCAAGTATGAGGCACCAGAAAAATGAAGCGAATACTGAGTTTGAGAAAATAGGTGTGTGTGTGTGTGTGTGTTTATTTGTTTCATATGATGTGACCAACATATAAATTCTTACAATTTCCATTTGGTTAACTAAGAGTTTGACAATGAAAGCAGTATGCTCTGGAATTAGACTGTCAAGGTTTGAAATTAGGCATATGTCATTATGCCAGTTCTAACTTTTCAGAAAAGTTTGTTTAAATAACATTATTGTTTTCTAGTTTTTATTTTCTTTTTTTTGTGGCACTGAGGATTGAACCCAGGGGTGTTCTACCTCTGAGCTACACCACCATCCCTATTTTACTTTTTATTTTGAAACACATCTTGCTAAGTTACTACACACTGGCCTTGAATCTGTGATTCTCCTGTCTCTCAAGTACTGGGATTACAGGTATGTGCCACCGTGACTGGCTTATTTCCTATTTTTTAAATAAAATATGTTAGCCGGGCGTGGTGGCACACGCTTGTAATCCCAGTACTTAGAAGGCTGAGACAGGAGAACTGCAGGTTCGAAGCCAGCCTCAGCTACTTAGTGAGGCCCCCTGAAACTTAGTGAGACTCTGTTTCAAAAATAAAAATAAAAAATAGGGCTGGGGGTGTAGCTTGGAGATAGAATGCCCCTGAGTTCAATCCCCAATATTGCAAAAAAAAAAAAAAAAAGTTTGAGTCAGGCGCAGTGGCGCACGCTTATAATCCCAGTACTTGGGAGACTGAGACAGGAGGATCACAGGTTTGTAGCCAGCCTCAGCTACTTAGTGAGGCCCTGTTTCAAAATAAAGAATAAAAAATAGGGCTGTGGGTGTGGCTCAGAGGTAGACTGCCCCTGGATTCAATCCCCAGTACCGCAAAAAAGTAAAAATAAATAAAATATATTCTAGTAATTAACAAAAAAACACCTTGGAAAATTTATAGAAATGAGTTGTAGAGTCTACTGTATGTGGAGAAGATAATGGTGCTACTATGTTGTGAAGACCCACCATGTGATTGGAGTTGGAGCTTTAAGTCAGGTGACATTATCCTGACCTCCTCCAACAAGGGCAGGGTGGCTGGACTGAGTTCAGTCATGTGCTCAATGATTTTCTCAATCATGCCCACATAACCAAATCCCCATAAAAACTCTGAACATTTAAGCTTAGCTGAAATTCCTGGTCTGTGAACATACTGACGCACTGGGAAGGTGATGTGCTCTGATTCTATGAGCACACAAAAGACTTGTGCTGGGACTTTCCCCAAGAACTCACCCTGCGGGTCTCTTCATTTATCTGGTCCAGATTTGTGTCTCTCTTGGGGGGTACAGGTGCTGGGGACTGAACCCTGGAGCATTCTACCTCTGAGTTACACCCTTAGTCCTTCATTTTAAATTCTGAAACAGGGTCCCCTGCCAAGTTGCTGAGGGCCTAAGTTCCTGGGGGTGGCCTCAAACCTGCGATTCTCTTTTGTCAGCCTCCTAAGTCCTGGGATGTGCCACAGAGCCTGGCTAATTTTTATCGTTTTTTTTCTTATAAAAAACTCTATTAAAGAAACAAACACAATGCTTTGTGGGGTTTATATAAAATACAAAAGTAAAATACTGCTGCAACAATCCCATAAAGACTGAAAGAACATGAAAATAAACTGCTCTAAGGTTTTATACTGTACATGGAATTTTTTTTCTTGAAGGTATATTTTGATAAGTTTAAATGTGTATTATAAACCCAAATAACACCTCTAAGAAGAGAAAACTGATAATAAGGCAATGAACTGCTTATAAGGCAACACTGAATTGGGCCTTCCAAAAAGATATCTGTTGATGTCCTCACCCTCAGTACCTGTGAATTTGACTTTATTTGGAAATAGTTTATTTGGAACAAGGCCCTAAGGAAATAGACATAGTAAAGTTAAAATGAGGTCACTAAGGTGGGTCACAATCTAGTATGACAGTGTCCATATAAGAAGAAAGTCTGGATATGGAGACACATAAGGGAGATGGTCATGTGAAGACACAAAGAGATCCTGAGTTACAGTGTCACAAGCCAGGGAGCACCTGGGCTGTCAGAAGCTGGAAGGAGCAAGGAAAGATCCTCCCCTACAGACTCAAGAGGCAGAATGGCCCTGCCAACACCTTGATTTCAAACTTATAGGCTTTAACACTGAGAGAGATTGAAGCAACACGGGCTACAGGAAAAAAAGAAAAGTGGGAGAGAATAAATCTCTGTTGTTTTAAGCCACCCAGTTTATGGTACATATTGAGTATCTATTATCTGAATGTTTGGAACCAGAAGTGTTTCAGATTATGGCTTTTTGGGATCTTGTAACAGTGCATAATAAACTTTACCAGTTGAGCACCAATAATTCCAAAATCTAAAATCTGAACTGTTCCAAAATCTGTACCTTTTTTGTTTTGGTTTGTTTTGAGGTACTGGGAATTGAACCCAGGGACATTCTGCCTCTGAGCTACACCCTCAGTCCTATTTTTTATTCTTTAATTTGAAACAGGGTCTCGCTAAGTTGCAGAGGGCCTCGCTAAGTTGCTGAGGCTGGCCATGAACATGGATTCTCCTGTCTCAGCCTCCCAAGTACTGTGATTACAAGCATGAGCCACCATGCCCAGCTTGTAACTTTTTTTTTTTTTTTGCGGTACCGGGGATTGAACGCAGGGGCGTTCTACCTCCGCGCTATGCCCCCGGCCCTATTTTTTATACTTTATTTTGAGACCGGGTCTCATGAAGTTGCGGAGGGCCTCACTAAGTAGAGAGAGAGAGAGAGAGAGAGAGAGAGAGAGAGACGGAGAGAGAGAGAGCGTGCGCGAGCTGAGGCTGGCCGTGAACCCGGATCCTCCAGTCTCCGCCTCCCAAAGTACTGGGATTACAAGCGTGCGCCACCACGCCCGGCTTGTAACTTTTTTTTGAGTGTTATGTTGGCATTCAAAAAGTTTCATATTTCAGAGCAGTTCAGATACTCAACCTATATTATGGCAGCCTTAGAAAATGAATCTAGGTAAAAAAGCAGATAAAATGGAATCAACAATACAAAAATAGAAAATTATTAATAGTTGATGCTTATTATAGTTAGTGTATGTTTAGTTCTAAGTTTATGTATTCTCTAGGATTAGCATATACTTAGCCTTTACAATGTTCCTCTCTATTTAAGCTAACTATTGTCTTGTTTACATTATAAAATACAACTAAAAAATTACACTAATCTTTTCATAAACTTCAAATTTTACACATTAAAAATTTATCTTTTTTTTTTTTGCAGTACTGGGGATTGAACCCAGGGGCATTCTACCTCTGAGCTACACCCCCAGCCCTATTTTTTATTCTTTATTTTGAAACAGGGTCTCGCTAAGTTGAGGAGGGCCTCACTAAGTAGCTGAGGCTGGCCGCGAACCCGGATCCTCCTGTCTCAGCCTCCCAAGTATTGGGATTACAAGTGTGCGCCACCACGCCTGGCTCACATTAAACATTTATAACAGTTGCTCTAGAATTTTTTTTTTTGGTACTGGGGATTGAACCCAGGGGCATTCTACCTTCAAGTTATACCCCCAGCTCTATTTTATTTTTATTTTGAAACAGCCTCTCGCTAGGTTGATGAAAGTCTCACTATTTGCTGAGGCGGTCCTCGAATCTGCAATCCTCCTGTCTCAGTCTCCCAAGAGATGGGATTACAGGCGTGAGCCACCATGCCTGGCTTACTCTAGAAATTTCTGAGAGTCAATATGTGTCTAAACTCAAGAAATGAAAAGAACTATCTTATAGCAAGAAAAATTTAACAATGTAAACTGATGACACCACAGCAAATACCTTGTTTGTGGGCCAGAACTTTGTGTCTGTGCAACAAGAATTGGAGTGACCTCTCGACTATTTCCACTCTGCGAGAAGACAGACTTTGTTCCAGTTTGGCCCATTCTGGCAACAGACTGTAAAACACAAAAAGTCTAAGGTTTGTGATTATAGATTGCATTGTAAATGATAAAAGACACCAGGATGCTCCCATCTGCATTTTCACAATGAAAAAGTCCATAATATATATTGTCATCATAAAACACAAAATACTAATATAATTATTTGTCACTGTTAATCGCTACATTAGTATGGACATTAGCCCACTTTCTCATTTTAACCTCTAAGTGTTTATACTTCTCTTCTATCCTTACATCTTTTGCTCCGGTTTCAAAGGAAAGGCTCAAAATCCCAGAAGTTATTCTTTTTATCTCATTGCATTGTAATCATCCTCCATTTATTACATACCTTCTCTATCTAGGGCTCAGTGCTAAAAAATTTTAACATACCTACTATTTTACATTTTCACTTATCATGCATAAAAATAGTAACACTGAATTTTATACTCATCTTTTACCACTTAGTAAAATAGTTCTACAGGACTTCAGGAATCTTTTTTTTTTTTTTGTGGTACCGGTAATTGAACCCAGGGGCATTCTACCTCTGGGCTACATACCCAGCCCTATTTTTTATTCTTTATTTTGAAACAGGGTCTCACTAAGTTGCGGAAGGCCTCACTAAGTAGGGGAGGCTGGCCACAAACCCGGATCCTCTGGTCTCAGCCTCCCAAGTACTGAGATTACAAGTGTGTGCCACCATGCCTGGGTTTTCAGGAGTCTTTTTAATCAGATGATTAAAATAATCAAATTACTTTCAAAATTATAAGGATATTGCTCTTTAGAATTACTATTTCTTTCTAATTTTCCCAATCTTTTGATTAACTGGCTTGTGTTCCTTTGGAAGAAAAAAAAAAACTTTGCTTGCCTCTTCTGTCTTCTCTAATTTATTACCTTATTTCTATTCATTTTCACTACTTAATTTCTTTACAAGGTGATCTATAATATCAACAAATTTTTTGTTTTTGGTGCCGGGGATTGAACCCAGAGGCATTCTACCTCCAAGCTATATCCCCAGCCCTATTTTAATTTTGAAACAGGGTCTCACTAGGTTGATGAGAATCTCACTACTTGCTGAGGCTGTCCTCGAACCTGCTATCTTCCAGACTCAGTCTCCCAAGTACTAGGATTACAGGGGTACACCATCATGCTCAGCTTCAATGAATTTTTTAACCAGATAATTTTCTTCAAAACTTACTGTAATCTTGATATCCTAAACATAAGTCTCAAAATGTAAATTGCAAATATTTGCTACTTTTTCACCATGTATGAAGGCCTTATTTTGGTCTTTCCTGCATTCAATTATCATCAGTCACCCTCTCCTTTTTGAGTATTTATTCTCCCACTTTGTTAGCCTCTCTTTGTTTTACAATTTTGTGTGTGTGTGTGTGTGTGGGGGTACTGAGGATTGAACTGAGCAATAGTCTACCTCTGAGCTGCACCCCCAGGCCTTTTTATTTTTTTGTTTGGAAACAGGGTCTTGCTAGGTTGCTGAGAGTCTCTATGTTATTGAGACTACCCTTGAACCTGCAATCCTCCTGTCTCAGCCTCCAAAGTACTGGAATTACAAGTGTGCGCCACCATACCAGGCTTTGTTTCACAAATTTATTTATTTATTTATTTATTTATTTATTGTTTGCGGTACTGGGGATTGAACCAGCATTCTGCCTCAGAGCTACACCCCCAGCCCTATTTTTTATTCTTTTTTTTGAAACAGGGTCTCACTAAGTTGCGGTAAGTAGCTGAGGCTGGCTGTGAACCTATGATCCTCCTGTCTCTGCCTCCCAAGTACTGGGTTACAAGCGTGCGCCAACACTCCCGGCTCACAATTTTTAAATTAGACAAGGAGAGCTGTGACATTTATTATTTCTTTTTCTTTTTTTTTTTTGCGGTACTGGGGATTGAACGCAGGGGCGTTCTACCTCCGCGCTACACCCCCGGCCCTATTTTTTTTTTACGCTTTATTTTTGAAACCGGGTCTCACGAAGTTGCGGAGGACCTCGCTAGGTAGAGAGAGAGAGAGAGAGAGAGAGAGAGAGAGAGACAGACAGACAGACAGAGAGAGGAGAGAGAGAGAGATCGAGCGATCAATTGATCACGCGCGCGCATGCGCGCTGAGGTTGGCCGCGAACCTGGATCCTCCGGTCTCCGCCTCCCAAAGTACTGGGATTACAAGCGTGCGCCACCACGCCCGGCAGACATTTATTATTTCTATCACCAGATATATTCTTTCCTGTATTACCATACACTGAATATTTTCACCTAATCTACCACCACCTCAGAATCAAACTTCATAATCTTTCCTCCTCCTTCTCCAAATTAGGACCTCTACATTCACCCCAGGGACAAACTTAAAAGTCAATTCTGGCACTTCCTTATTTATCAAAGAACTATGTACTCTACTCACTTGCCCTGATATCTTCTAGTTGCTACATGTAACTTTTCTGGGAATGTTTTGTAATGGGTAAGAAGGGAAGAGAGGCAGAAGAGGATAAGACAGTGCATGGATTTTATTGTTCAGGAACTGAAATCACATACTTGTGGGTTTTTTTTTGCCGTACTGGAGATTGAACCCAGGGGCTTTCTACCTCCGAGCTACACCCCCAGCTCTATTTTTTATTCTTTATTTTGAAACAGGGTCTCACTATGTTGTGGAGGGCCTCACTAAGTGGCTAAGGCTCTGTGAACTTGTGATCCTCCTTGTCTCAGCCTCCCAAGTACTGGGATTACAAGTGTGTGCCACCACACCTGGTGACATACTTGTTTTTGAGTTGCTATGGCTCTTCCGGTTTTGGACTACTTCACCTGCCATACTACCATTCAACTATGTCTTCTTCACTACTATAATAAACTAATTTCACAGTTATAGTTGGCTCTCATAACAATACACCTGTAGATAGTTTTCAACTTTAAAAAAAAATCAGGTGAATAACAAATATTGAGCTACAACCCCAGCCCATGTTTTTTAAATAGCAGGTTCACAGGTTTTTTAAACAGCAGGATCGCAGGTTCACAGCCAGCCTCAGCTACTTAGTGAGGCCCTCTTCAACTTGGTGAGACCTTGTTTCAAAATAAAGAATAAAAAACAGGGTTGAGGGTATAAGTTGGAGGTAAATGCCTCTAGGTTCAATCCCCAATAATGCAAATAAAAAAATAAATAAGTATTAAAAATAAAACAATCCATATATAAATTACTTTGCAGCTCCTATCCACTCATTAAGGAGTTTTCTTTTGTGGTACTGGGGGTTGAATCCAGGGGCATTACATTCTGCCTCTGAGCTATACCTCCAGCCCTACTTTTTAATTTTTTTTAATCTAATTTTTTTTTTGCAGCACTGGGGATTGAACCAGGGGCATTCTACCTCTGAGCTACACCGCCAGCCCTCTTTTTTATTCTTTATTTTGAAACAGGGTCTCGCTGAGTTGCGGAGGCCTCACTAAGTAGCTGAGTCTGGCTGCGAACCCGGATCCTCCTGTCTCAGCCTCCCAAGTACTGGGATTACAAGTGTGCGCCACCACGCCCGGCTTTTTATTTTTATTTTTTGGTGGTACTAGGGATTGAACCTAGGGGCCTTCTACCTCCAAGCTACACCCCAGCCCTATTTTTTATTCTTTATTGTAAAACAGGGTCTGTCTCAGCCTCCCAAGTACTGGGATTACAAGCATGCGCCACCACACCCAGCTTATTTTTTTATTTTGAAACAGGGTCTCACTAAGTTGCAGAGGGCCTCACTAGGTTGCTGAGGCTGGCCACAAACCTGCGATCCTTCTGTCTCAGCCTCCCAAGTACTAGTATTACAGGCCCGGCTTACTAAGGAGCCTTTATAGGTAAATTTTTTGCAGACTCAGTATGTCCGGGAGTAAAGAGTAAAAAACAAGAAGAAACATGTTTCTAGGAAGGTAAAGGGGCTACATTTGTTATTCACCTATTAGTATGACTTATTAAGTTTCCATTTCTTGAACATCTATTAAGCATGGCAATAGGCATTTAAAATATCACAGAATATACCTTATACACATACATGTTTTATACAAATGAAACTTTGGCCTCTACTGATATATAGCTTTATAGAGTCTCAAAAAACTTATTTGTAACATTTATTATAAGGATATTATCAAATATTTTTAATTTTACTACATATCTATGAGGATCCACCATAAAAATCTTATTGTCAGAAATGTCTGGCTTACCTGAGCAAATTTTTTTCATGTTAATTATTAGTGCTATTTAAAAAACATGGGCGGGGGTTGTAGCTCAAGTGGCAGAGTGCTTGGCTAGCATGTGAGAAGCCCTGGGTTTGATCCCCAGCACTGCAAAAAAAACCCCACAACAAAACAAACAACAAGAACAACAATAACAACAAACATACATAGTAGTGGGAACAAGTAAAAACTATGGCAATCATAATTTGTTACTCAAAGTAATAGAAACAATCTCAATGTTTTAAAAAAAGAAGCTAAAAGCAAAACTATGAATACATTTATTTAGCTATATGCTGAATGAACAAGACTTGTGAGTTATAACTTTACTTGGCAAAAAGAGCAGTCAGCTATGTGTCCAATATAACTAGTAAGCCAGGACAATGATGACATTTGTTTACTTTTAGATCAATGACTCTAAGGCAAGAGCAATTATATAGTTGGATTCTCTTTGAATTTACCTTAACAGATTGGAATTTTAAACAAATTTCTTCAATCAATACCAAACTGCATTTTATATGAAAAAATACCTTTTTTGTAGGGGCTCCGGTGGATGGCACATCAATTACAGAAGGTGTATTAGTGTAGTTTTGTAAATAGGATCCATCTCCGGGACTTGGGGTTTCTAATGGCAAAATCCCAAAACTGAGAAGAGGTTGAAATCAAGGTGTCAAAAAGTCATCAAGGCATATATAAAGCAGCAGTATACTTAAATTAGAAGGTCTAAAAGGAAGAGAATGGCAAATCAGTCTTGGGGGCAAGGAGAATCTAAGGGGCAGATTAAAAATAAGCTATGAATGTGACTACTGCTCCACCCACCAAAACTAAAGTTAAAATAAAAAAAATCAAACAAGGAACTAAATTGGGCAAGAACTACTGATCTCAGGAGATTTATAAGAAATAAAGAGCAGCTTTTTAAAGGCTAAGATCCAAATGATTAAATGACTTCAAATTCTTGGAATCTATGGGACTTAGACACAATCATGGAGATAATGTCTCTAGAAATCATTAGATAATTACCTCATAATTATCGATAAAATTATACAATAGTGTCTAGAGACACTATAATCTCATGGACATGCTATGTTAGTAGCGCCCTGGCCCCGAGACTCCATTCGTAGCATGTAATTTTTTGATACTTATGGAAATTCATCCTCTAGGATGGTTCCTTTATTTACACATACACATACTGAATTTTGAGAAAATATTTCACACTGATTGATGTTAATACTTCATGTTTTAGAAGAGAGCACCTTAACAATAATCAATGCTTCTATGATTATACCATAAGCATACCAATATTTCAAGGGGTTCACTGCTATCTGCTGATGTATAGCCATAAAACTGTGATCTTTCAATGCACACATAGCTAATTAAGACATATTTAAGAGTTTCAAAAATTTCTCCAGGGAGTATAATTGAGTGGTAGAACATTGTCTAGCATATGTGGGGCCCTGGGTTTGATCCCCAACACCACAAACAAAACAAAACTATCCTCCGATATTTAACATTAAAATTTCATCACAGCCAGGCATGGTGGCACACGCTTGTAATCCCAGTACTTGGGAGCCTGAGACCAGAGGATCTGGGTTTGTGGCCAGCCTCAGCTACTTAGTGAGGCTCTCTGCAACTTAGTGAGACTCTGTTTCAAAATAAAGAATAAAAAATAGGGCTGGGGGTGTAGCCCGGAGGTAGAATGCCCCTGGGTTCAATCCCTGGTACCACCAAAAAAAAATATCACGTTATATTTCTTTTATCTCATTTTCTGAAAACAGAACGCTTTTATTTCCACAGTGATTTGAAAAGTTGCTATTCATATTAATAACATATTATTAATTATTTATAATATGAATCGTTTTAAGATTGCTAAACAACATAACACATTTTAAAGTATCTTTTGAACTGGGTGTGGTGATGCACAACTATAATTCCAGGACTTGGGAGGATTGAAGGAGATAGGAGATAGGAGGATTGAAGGTTTAAGCCTCGGCAACTTAGCAAGATTCTCAGCAACCTAGCAAGACCCTGTTTGAAAAGCAAAAAATTTAAAAAGGGCTGGGGGTGTAGCTCAGAGGTGAATGCCTTTTAGTTCAATCCCCAGTACCACAAAAATAAATAAATAAAAAGTATCTTTTGTTTGACTTACCTTGGGGTTAATGGGCTAAGAGCAGCTGGTCCTCCTAATAAACTTCGACCAGTTTTTGGTTTATTTTGAACCTGTTTAGATAATATGGAAGTTCCTGTTCCAAGAGGGACAGTATCAGGTGAAATTACAGCTGAATCAATATAAGACACTGAGGAATCTGTATTCAAGGAGTACTTTGAATTGGAAGATTCTAAGTTCAGTCTGTTTAATTCCTGAAACAGAAAATTTCTACCATGTCACTTATGACACATTATTTAGCTCAGATCATTCTTCTCAGTTTTCATAATATTTTGAACATTAGAACAGATACACTTACAATTGTGTCCTGGGGTGTTTCCGTAAGAACGGTCTCAGGCTGCCTGTGAGATAAACTATGATTAGAGACTAATGTTGTACAAGAGTTGGGCAGACAGTTGCTAAAGTTCTGTATAGATGTTAATTTAAATGTTTGGTCAGGATCTGGCTTTTCACCTGTGAAGACCAAAAACAAACAAAAAAAGGATGTTTGTCTCTGAGGAATAATCTTTTTTTAAGTATGCATAACTAAGTAGAAATAAGGTTTTGTCCAGAGTTTTAAAATTCTGTCCATTTCGGCTAATCGAATTTATCTCCCCAAAACCTATTCATTAACTTACCATTGAAGTTAACCCCTAAGGTAAGGATGTAAATTTAGGAAATATGCTAAATGGCAAGGACACTAGTATTAAAGATAATAAATGACAGATTTATTAATTTTATTAGATTTATTAATTTTATTATTATGTGTTTAAAGCAGAAAAATCAATCTCATATTTCTCAAGGTAGAGGTTAATGTTGAAAAGCTGAAACTCAGCAGATAATACAGTAAAGAGTGAAGCACTGCTGTGTATATGGACACATATCTTAACATGGTCCTTTATGTATCCTAGAGCATATATACTCAGATACTCTTTATATATTGCCCAGGCCTCATTCATTTAATGGTTTCTGATCCAGGCACTCTATTGATTTCTTTATTTTTCGTGATACTGGGGATTGAACCCAGGGGCATTCTACCTCTGAGCTACACCCCCAGTCCCATTTTATTCTTTATTTTGAAACAGGGACTCACTAAGTTGCAGAGGACCTCACTAAGTAGCTGAGGCTGGCCGCAAACCTGCAATCCTCCTATCTCAACCTTCCAAGTACTGGGATTACAAGTGTGCACCACCACACTCGGCTATTGATTTCTTTAGAAATTCTACTGATTTACAGCCAGGCGTGGTGGCGCACGCTTGTAAACTTGCAATCCCAGTACTTGGGAGGCTGAGACCAGAGGATCTGGGTTTGCGGCCAGCCTGAGCTACTTAGTGAGGCGCTCCGCAAGTTAGTGAGACTCTGTCTCAAAATAAAGAATAAAAAATAGGGCTGGGGGTGTGGCCCTGAGGTAGAACGCCCCTGGGTTCAATCTCCAGTACTGCAAAAAAAAAAAAGAAAAAGAAATTCTACTGATTTCTTATCCAGAAAGCAATTTTGGCTAGTGCTAGCCACACAATACAGCACATCCTAGAGGACAGGAGATATTTAAGGTAGAATGACTAAAATCTTTGCAGTAATGAAAGGTCACATTATTCCTGAATCATATGATGTTAACTTATTTCAACTTCCATAGCCCCTGGCTTTGCAAAGTATTTTTCTTGCAGACAATCAAACAGGCAAAAACAGCCAGGCATGGTGGCGCACGCTTGTAATCCCAGTACTTGGGAGGCTGAGACAGGAGGATCTGGGTTCTCGGCCAGCCTCAGCTACTTAGTGAGGCCCTCCGCAACTTAGTGAGACCCTGTTTCAAAATAAAGAATAAAAAATAGGACTGGGGTGTAGCTCGGAGGTAGAATGCCCCTCGGTTCAATCCCCAGGGGCATTGCAAAAAAAGAAAGAAAAAAATAAGAGAGAGAGAGAGAGAGAAGGAGACAGAAAATGGGACACGACACCCCCCCCCCACTTCCACAAACCTACCTATTTCACATAATGATTCAAAGGGAGACCAGAGGAAAGGATTTAAACTAAGGCTCTTTTGGTAACATTCTGATCCTTTGGCAAGCCGATCTGTCTTGCTGTGGAGAGAAACAATAAAATAAAAAGCTATAAATTCCCAAATATTTATTAATAAGAAAATTTTTGGTATAGAAAATTAAGTAAATCTTATTTAAGTTCTGAGGGCACTCTTCTTGACACCTCCCTAAGTCGTCAATTTCTCCTTCTTATCATCTTATCTCTATTATTTAGGAAAGTTCAAGTTAAAAGGTGAAACAAACAGAACATAAATTGAAATAAATACTAACAAAATAAATTCTCATTGCTTTCTTGAATATTACCATTACTGTTGGTTTTTTTTTTTTTGCGGTACTGGGGATTAAACCCAGGGGTGTTCTCCCTCTGAGCTATACCCCCAGCCCTATTTTATTCTTTATTTTGAAACAGGGTCTCACTAGGTTGTGGAAGGCCTCACAAGTTGCCTGAGGCTGGCCACAAACCTGTGATCCTCCTGTCTCAGCCTCCCAAGTACTGGGATTACAAGTATGCGCCACAATGGCCAGCTTACCATTACTTTTAATTTCTTGGCAGACACTAGAGTTACTAAGGGACATATGGAAAAAATCTAAATGTTTCAATCTTGTTCTTTTTTTTTTGCGGTACTGGGGATTAAACCCAGGGACATTCTACCTCTGAACTACTCCCCCAGCCCTATTTTTAATTTTTAAATAATTTTTTCCAGCCCTATTTTTTAATCTGTATTTTGAAACAGGGTCTCACTAAGTAGCTGAGGCTGGCTATGAACCCGGACCCTCCAGTCTCAGACCACCACGCCTGGCTTTACTATTAAATTTTTTTTTTTTTTTTTTGCGGTACTGGGGATTGAACCCAGGGGCATTCTACCTCCGAGCTACACCCCTTGCCCTATTTTTTTATCCTTTATTTTGAAACCGGGTCTCACGAAGTTGCAGAGGCCTCACTAAGTAGCTGAGGCTGGCGGCAAACCCAGATCCTCTGGTCTCCGCCTCCCAAGTACTGGGATTACAAGCATGCGCCACCACGCCCGGCCTTATTAATTTTTGATATAACATCCCAGTGGTAATTCTGAAAGTGGTCTGTTTTAAATATAACATGTTTAAATTATCTGATTTTTTAACAAAGTAGGGGTAGTTGTAGCTCTTATGGAAAAGGAAATTTTACTTCTTTTTCTAATCAGGAGGCTGAGACCAGAGGATCCGGGTTCGCAGCCATCCTCAGCTACTTAGTGAGGCTCTCCACAACTTAGTGAGACCCTGTTTCAAAATAAGGAATAAAAATAGAGCTGGGGGTGTAGCTCAGAGGTAGAATGCCCCTGGGTTCAATCCCCAGTACCGCAAAAAAAACAAACAACAACAACAACAACAAAAAAAAAAAAACAAAGAAGGAAAGAAAGAAAATAGGGCAAATGATAAGATAAAGGTAAGAAGTTTGAACCAGGCATGTTGCAAATGCTTGTAATCCCAGCCACTTGGGACGCTGAGGCAGAAGCATCACAAGTTCAAGGCTACCTTGGGCAATTTAGTGATACCCTGTCTCAAAATTTTAAAAAATTTGAAAAAAAGATGGAGAGTATAGCTCAGTGGTAGGGTGCTTCCTAGCATGAATGAGGCCCTGTGTATGATACCCAACACTGCAAAAAAAAAAAAAAGAAAGAAAAGGATAAGAAAGTATCACAAGTTGAAGGATATCTAGCTTCCCATATTTGCCTAACTTAAACCAATACACACATGAACATAGAGGGAAGCAGGAAGGGAAGGCAAACTTGGTAAACATAAGTTTTGTCAAAGTCTATACCTAAGACCATTAAGATGACATTTCTTAAAAAAATAATTGTCACAGACTGATTTAATCATCTTCCAGGGATAGAGAAGTGGCTTAAATATAGGAAATAAGCGAGGCATGGTGGCACACGCCTGTAATCCCAGTACTTGGGAGGCTGAGACAGAATTGAAGGTTTGAAGCCAGCCTCAGCAATTTAAGTGAGGCTTGTCAGCAACTTAGTGAGACCCTGTCTCAAAATAAAAAATAATTAACAGGGCTGGTGGTGTAGCTTGGAGGTACAATGCCCCTGGGTTCAATCCCCAGCACCATAAAAAGACAAAGAAAAAAAAGAAATTAAGAAAAGGCATAAAATCTATTCTCTGAAATAGGGTTGAAAGTGGTAAATCAATGCTTGGAAACTTGCAATATAAGGCTAGGAAAAAGAAAATATAGTGAAATCTCAATGTTATCCTAAGCTTCAAACAGTTCTATGACTACTACTTCTATGTTTTTTCTTGAAATTCAGAAATAAAGACATTTCCTGTCTTCGGTCTCCTTCTTTATAAGATCTCCTCTGGTGAGAATCCTTTCCATAAAGATGACACCTAAATCTACTTTCTTGACTTCAAACTTATCTTTTCTCTGCCTTCTGGGCAGTTTCATCTAAGTTTACTTCCTTCTTTAGAGCTCCATATGTTCAAAACCGAATTCATCTTTTCTCCCCAAATCTGTTCTTTCTCCTTATTTCTGTGTGTGTTTTAAGGACACCACCATTATTTTAAGTGCACAGACAGTAACAAAGCCTTAATTCACCTGCCTGCCTGCTCTCTACCTCTGAGCCAGATCTCCAGTCCTTTTTACTTTGAAACAGGGTCTACGTTACTGCATGCTGGCCTGGAACAGCAATCCTACCAACTATGGGATTATAAGGCACGCGCCACCTTGTCCTGCCTTAATTCGTGTACTTTCATTTTATCTCTGGGCTTAAAGTTCCCTCTTCATTTTCACTGTTATGATCCTCATTGCTTTTCACCTAAACTATCAACAGATCCCTAAATCATGTTTCTCTATCCCTTCAATTCAATGCTATATAGCCTTCTCCTCTCTTTTAGTACTAATCATATTTATTTTTTCCTGCATTCTCATGATTAATTATGTTTTCTGAGCACAGGAAAAATTATATCTTTCTCATTTTTATATTATCCCTTTCCTATTTTCAAGAAGCCCTGCCCCTTGCTTTGCTTGTATAATTATAACACAAAAGAGATGCTTTTATTAATAAATTTTAAAGTTGCCTTGAGTGGACTGTAGGAATATTTAAATAGTCAGAAAACTGGTACACAAACATAGACTTAAATATAAAAGAATCTATTCAGGGAAAAATATTCTGAAAATATAAGAGGCAACCCTTGGTGATGAAAAGCCTCTTTTCCAATATTATTTAAGTCATAATTTTATTTTCTCTTTACATTAGCAGAGGAAAATTCTCTCAACTTCTGGTAAGCTGGCAAGGCTGGTATTTATAATGAGCCATGATCTAATTAACAGACCAAAAACTTAATAGTCTTTAATTACTCAATAAATAAAAGGGACAAAGATTTAAAAAAAAAACTAAACTTCTTGGGGAGCTCCAAATAAATTTGTTATTTGACTGTTTGTACTGGGGATTAAAACCAGGGGCACTCTACCACTGAACTACTTCCCCAACCCTTTTAATTTTGAGACAGGGTCTCACTAAATTGTTCAGGCTGGCCTTGAACTTTTGATACTCCTGACTTAGCTTCCCAAGTAGCTGGGATCACAGGCATACACCACTGTGCCCAGCTTAGGGCCCTCTAAATTTAAATGGAATTTCTACTAAATGAGTGCTTGAACATAAAACCCAGTAAGGAGTTTCTCAAAGAACTGAAGCAAAATAATTATTTAGATGGCTTAGAAATCAGACTTGGTATCCATTGTTAGAAATCAGACCTGGTATCCATTGTGCCCTAAACAAATTTCATTTGGTATAATAGGAAAAAAAAAAAGACGATGAAATACAGAAGACAAAAAGGAAAACCTAACACACCTTAGCTACAAAACAATGACACGCATGTAACTAGATTACTGAGTGCAATTTTGGTCATAACACAGGCATATGATGGTTAAAATGAAAAGATAGTTTGGGGGCAAGATTGTTTCACTTTGGATACTTTTTTTATGATGAATAAAAATAACCTAGCCAGGTGTAGTGGAACACACCTGTAATCCCAGTACTCGGGAGGCTGAGGGTAAGGCCAGCCACAACAACTTGGCAAGGCCCTCAGCAACTTAGCAAAACCCTATTTCAAAATAAAAAATAAAATAGGGCTGGGATACAGCTCAGAATGCCCATGGGTTCAATCTCCAGTATGAAAAAAAACTCCAAGAGATAAATCATATTCCTCTGAAGGAGGAAGAAAATTCCTTCTTCATAATTAGAAACTGCCTTACACACACCACATACTTTTCTCAGGACCTGGTTGAACTGCACCTTTAAAAACTTTTATTAATAAGCTGGACGTGATGGCGCACACTTGTAATCACAGTACTTGGGAGGCTGACACAGGAGGATCACAGGTTTGAGGACAGCCTCAGAAAACAGTGAGACTTGCCGGGCCGTGGTGGCACACACTTGTAATCCCAGTACTTGGGAGGCTGAGACCAGAGGATCTGGGTTCGCGGCCAGCCTCAGCTACTTAGTGAGGCCCTCCGCAACTTAGCGAGACCCTGTTTCAAAATAAAGAATAAAAAATAGGGCTGAGGGTGTCGCTCGGAGGTAGAATGCCCCAGGTTCCATCCCCAGTACCGCAAAAAGAAAAAAAAAATAGTGAGACTTTCATCAACCTAGAGAGACCCTGTTTCAAAAAAAAAAAAAAAATTGGCCTGGGGATGTAGCTCAGAGATGGAATGCCCCTGGGTTCAATCCCTAGTGCCACACACACATGCACAAAAAAATTATTAATAATTTTATTTAAAATCATTAGTAATACATGTATAGCATTTAAAATATTTTATATTTTCATTTTTAAACTTTATTTGCAAATAACTTTAGACTCATACAGAAATAGCAAAAGTGGTAGAGAGTTCCTGTGTACCCTACACATAGCTTCCCCTGATAATAACATCTAATATAAGCATAGCACAAATCAAAACTGGGAAACTGACATTAGTATATTACAAACTAACCCAGAGCCCTTATTTGGGTTTTAGCAGTTTTTACATGTGCTTATTTGTAGGTATAGTTTTATAAAACTTCATCACATTTATAGATTTGTGTGAACCCTACAACAATCAAAATACAGAACTCTGATAATCCCTCCCCAAATCCTTCAGCTATCCTTTTATACTCACATTCTCACTCTAACCCTAACCTCTAAGAATTATTCATCTGTTCTCCATCACTATAATTTTGTTATATCAATAATGCTATATAAATGAAATTACATAGTACACAAACTTTTGGAACTGGCTTTTTCACTTGCCGTAATACCTTTGTTATCCAAGTTATTGTACCCATCAATATTTTATTCCCCTTATTGCTGAGTAGTAGTCCACCATATGGAATAGTTTATCTACTCACCCATTAAATTTGGACTATTTCCAGTTTGGGGCTTTTATAAATAGAGCTGCTATGGACATCCATGTATGAGTATCATCCCCATCACACTATTTGAGGGATTCTGTTACTCTGCAGTGATTGGTATTGTCAGTAGTTTTTATTTTGGCCATTTTAATAGGTGTGTAGTAGTAGCTCATGGTGATTTTTACTTGCCTTTCCTTAATGGCTAATGATTTGGTACACCTTTTTATGTGCTATTTACCATCCATATATTTTCCTTGGTGAAGTGTCCATTCAAGTGTTTTGTCTACCTTCTGAGGTTTTTTTTTTTTTTTTTTTTT
>PVJS01032305.1:0-22860 GCA_004027185.1 Glis glis | reverse complement strand
GAGAGAGAGAGAGAGCGAGCTGAGGCTGGCCGCGAACCCAGATCCTCTGGTCTCCGCCTCCCAAAGTACTGGGATTACAAGCGTGCACCACCACATCCGGCCACCCCCAGCCCTTTCTATTTTTTGTTTTTGAAACAGAGTCTCATTAGGTTGCTGAGAGTCTTGTTAAGTTGCTGAGGCTGGTCTCAAACCTTCGATCCTCCTGTCTCAGCCTCCCAAGTACTAGGATTACACGTGTGCACCACCATACCTGGTTCCTTCTGTTATATTCTTCACAAAGCTGCGTAACATGAATCTGAAAATGAGGAAACATCAAACTGAGGGACATGCCACAAATTAACCTTCAAAACTGTCAAGGTCATGGAAGTCAAGGAAAGATGGAACACCTGTCTACACTGAAGGAGGCTAAAGATAGATGATGGCAAATAGAATGGGATTCTAAATGGGATACTTATGGGTCCTTTAAAGGATGTTATTGGGATAACTGGAAAAATTTGAATGAATCTGGAATGTCCCCTGAAGGCCCACATTTAATAGCTTGGCACTTTGTGGAGGTGATGGAAGGAACCTTTAAGAGATGGAGCCTACTGAATGGTCTTAGGTCACTGGGGGTGTACCTTTGAAGGGGACTCTTGGGACATTGGTCTCCAGTGCTGCTCTCAGTCCCCCAGTCACCATGAGGTGAAGAGCTGCCTCTACCACATGTACCCCCCATGATATGCTGCCTTGCTACAGGCCCAAAACAACAGGGCCACCCAACCATAGACTGAAACCTGCAAAACTGTGAGCCAAAATACACCTTCCCTCTTTTTAAATTGATTATCTTCAGTTATTTGTTATAGTAGTAGAAAGATGACCAATATACTGAGGATTTGATACTAGATATACATCAGTGTTAATTTCCTGACTTTGATAGTTGTGTTGCATTTATGTAAAAAAATATATCCTTGGTTGTAAGAAACACACAGGAAGGGGTGAATGGGATATCAGGTAGGCAAGTTACTCTTAACAGTTCAGGGAAAAACAATTTTACAATCAGCCCAATTTTTACAATTGTGGCTAAATAAATTTACAAACAAAGTTATTTGTTACTAGAAATTCAGTGTTTTTTTTCTTTCAAACCACTTTTTTTTTCAAACTTGGTAATAGCCATAGCCACAGTCCTGAAATTACCTATTACTAGAAATTCAGTGTTTTTTTTCTTTCAAACCACTTTTTTTTTCAAACTTGGTAATAGCCATAGCCACAGTCCTGAAATTACCTATTACACATTTTAATAAGGCCTGACTGGAAATCTAAAGCTGTCCCCAAATAATTAATTTATTGTTTCAGGCAATATTTTTCATTTTTAACTGGAGGGACTAAAAACTTTAAAGTACTTATTATTCGAAATGAACAAATCTATATAAATGTAAAATAATGTAAATCATCATACTTTCAAATAAAGTTTATTTAGAACATATGTGTAAATTTAAAGCATTTATACTCTGACATTACTGAAACTTAAAATGCCTCTAAGAATATCTGGGGGAAAACTTTCTATATACACAGATGAACATAATCTTGAAGTCACTATGCCAACAAACTTGAAATTCCATGTTGCTTCTTCTGTGTAATGTCTAAATAATAGATTGCCATTTCACAAAACTAGTGATAAATTTGTATATTATACAATACCTGGTATATACTGAGATATTCTTAAATGTTACTAGCTCAATTTAGTGGACATAAACATTAAAATTCTCTGCTATATATCAACTAACATCTCTTTTTAACCATTTTCTCTTTGGGGAAAATTTAACTAGATGAATAAAAGTTATTTTGTCTTGATTACCAGAACATGACTTCAAAATTCTAAATCAAATTTAGAGATATAGGATGAAAAACACAGATAGATTTGTGTGTGTGTGTGTGTGTGTGTGTGTGTGTGTGTGTGGTACTAGGGATTGAACACAGGGACATTCTACCTCTGAGCTGCACCCCTGCCCTATTTCTTTCTTTATTTTGAAACTGGGTCTTACTAAGTTGCAGAGGGTTTCACTAAGTTGCTGAGGCTGGCTGCGAACTTTCAATCTTCCTATCTCAGCCTCCTAAATATTGGGATTAAAAGTATGTATCACCATGCCCAGCTCAGATAGATATTTTTTGCTCTATTAAAAAAAAATGAAAGTCTGGTGCAATGGTGCACACCTATAACCCCAGTACTGGAGAGGCTGAGACAGGAGGTTTGCGGGTTCTAGGCCAGCACATAATAACTTAGTGAGACCCTGTTTCAAAATAAAAAATAAAAAGGACTGGGGTTTAGCTCAGAGGTAGAATGTCCCTGGGTTCAATCCCCAGTACTGCAATAATAATAATAATAATAATAATAATATATAATATATAATATAACAATAATAATAATAAATGGTAAGCTTTTTTACAGGCTTTCTTATACAAGCTGGATTCTTTTTTTTTTTTTTTGCGGAATCGGGGATTGAATCCAGGGGCATTCTACCTCTGGGCTACACCCCCGGCCCTATTTTTTATACTTTATTTTGAAACCGGGTCTCACGAAGTTGCGGAGGGCCTCACTAAGTAGCTGAGGCTGGCCGCGAACCTGATCCTCCGGTCTCAGCCTCCCAAGTACTGGGATTACAAGCGTGTGCCACCACGCCCGGCTAAAGCTGTATTCTTAAAAGTATATTATAACATTTTCTGTGCTAAAAGTTTACTCTGTGAAAAAGATCATTTGTGTGTGTGTGTGTGTGTATGAGTATTCAAGTGCGCATGTGTAAATAGCAAGTGTGTGAACACCTTGACACCTTCCTGTCCTGGTCTGAATTGCACGTTGATTCTTCTGATTGCCATAGAAAGTTAACAGCAGGAAACAAGCCTCCCTCCCTTCCTTCCTTCCTCTCACACAGCGCCAAGCACAACAGGACGAGGCACCAGCTTCCAGCCTGCTGCACGTGGCCTACTCATGACTTCACAAGTCCTGGGCGCTGGACGCTCATAAATATATATCAGAGGAGTACAGAGGCTCTAAGCATGAGGCTGTAGTACTTTGGGGTTTTCCATCCTGGTGCAGTGATCACCCTGTCACTTAGAAATGGCCCTCAATTTAGCCGGGCGTGGTGGCGCACGCTTGTAATCCCAGTACTTTGGGAGGTGGAGACCGCAGGATCTGGGTTCGCAGCCAGCCTCAGCGCGATCTATCTCTCTCCCTCTCTCTCTCTCTCTCTCTCTCTCTCTCTCTCTCTCTCTACCTAGTGAGGCCCTCCGCAACTTCGTGAGACCCGGTTTAAAAAATAAAGCATTAAAAAAATAGGGCCGCGGGCGTAGCGCGGAGGTAGAACGCCCCTGCGTTCAATCCCCAGTACCGAAAAAAAAAAAAAAGAAATGGCCCTCAATTTTAGCATATCCTACTTGAGATCAACACAGAACTCCTAAGAGTTCCTACAAGCAGGAACAATTCTTGGTAATATCAGGAGTCTCAGGCCTAAGGTTGCCCCATAATAGAGAACAGCTATGTTTCTTCCAGCATATGTTTCTTTCTTTTCTCCTTCTCCTTCTCCTTTTCTCCTTCTCCTTCTCCTTCTCCTTCTCCTTCTCCTTCTCCTTCTCCTTCTCCTTCTCCTCCTCCTCCTCCTCCTCCTCCTCCTCTTCCTTCTTCTTCTTCTTCTTGTTTTGTGTGTGTGTGATATTGGGAATTGAACCTAGAGGTATTCTACCTCCAAGTTATATGCCCAGCCCTTTTTCAAATTTTTGTTCAAAACAAAGTCTTACTAAGTTGATAAGAGTCTTGCTAAGATGCTGAGGCTGGTCTTGAATCTGAGATCCTCCTGTTTCCACCTCCCAAGTACTGGGATTATAGGCATGCATCACCACGCTGGGCCAGCATATGTTTCTTTGATTTATCAATAGTGAACAGAAGCCTTCTTCATCACCTATCACCAGGTGGTGGCTTCGGGCTTTTTGAATTCCTGTGAGAGGTAGGTAGGTGAAAGAGCTAGACCCAGAACCCATTTCTTCATAAAGTTGATCTTGTCTTTCATCTTTCTCCCCAACACACACCCCAAATTTTAGAGAAAATATTTTACAAAGAACTTCAGAGAGAAGTTATGACTTAATTAGAAGAAGAGTAGTGCAGTAAGAAAGAGATGTGGTAAACAGGAAACCAACACTCGTGCGAGGGTCTCTATGTGACACACTGACCTATTGGCCATGCGGGCTTTGTCTCGGCTTCAGAATATCCCAGTCAGGTGGTGTGTCCATTAGGGTCAGTCTGAAAATCATACCAGTTTTCTTATTTGTCTTCACAAAGAGATCTTACTGTTAGGGATGTGTTAAAGAGAAGTGGAAAAGCAAAAGAAGAACCCCAAGTCATAGCTCAGAAAGTGGTTTTCACCGTAGAACTAGAGAATAATGAGCCAAGGTTGGAATAATTAGAATGCGGTGTTGAGATGAGGGAGGACCAGATTTTCTGTTTTGTTTGATTTTTTTCCATATGTCCTTGTTACAAATCTCAGGATTTTTGTCCTCACCGACCAGTGTCCTAATTGTCACCTTAGCAAACTGGCAAGGCTGTGACTTCAATTTGCATTGTACTGATGCATTCTTCAGAGCAGTGACAAGAATTCAGGGATTCTTTTAGGCTAATTAATCACCTTAGAAGTTCTCTGGTCATATCTAGCTCATTTTGTGTTGCTATAATATAATACTTGAGATAGTTTTTGTTGTTGTTGTTGTTGGTAGTGGTGGTGGTGGTACTGGGGATTGAACTCGGGGTCATTCTACCTCTAAGCTACACCCCCAGCCCTTTTTATTTTTATTTTTTTCGGTACTGGGGGTTGAACCCAGGGGCATTCTACCTCGGAGCTACACCCCCTATCCTTATTTTTTAGTCTTTATTTTGAAACAGGGTCTTGCTAAGTTGCTGAGGGTCTTGCTAAGTTGCTGAGGCTGACCTTGAACCTGTGATCCTCCTGTCTCAGTTTCCCAAGTCCTGGGATTACAGGCGTGTGATTGGCTTTCTTTGACTGAGAGAACTTAATAGAAGGAATTAGTGGCGGAGAACTGAAAAGACAAAGGGTGGCATGAAATAACACTCTAGGGCAGGAGAAGCACTCTAGGGCAAAAGGGGAGAGTGTGGGGTGATTAGACCTAGAAGTTGGCTCTGGTGGCTACCTCCGCAGCTCAGGGCTCAGCGGGGCGGGGATCTAGGATCCTCATCTTCAGGAGGGGTCTGCTACTCGGAAGATGGGGCTGGGTCAGCTGGTGCTGGTGTCTCGGGGGGGGGCATGCTAGACTGCAACTGGGAGGTTGAGGGGTAATTGTCGGGAACTGGAACCCAGCAGCCAAGGCAAGAAGGAAAACTCACTGTTACAGTGATGCTGATAGAAGCCAGGCGCAAACAGAAAGGAGCATGAAACCCCTTCTCCCTCCCCCAGCCTTTCCATATCCCTCAGCGCCCCCTGTTGGCAGAGCTGGCAAAGCCAAACTGTGTTTTACAGAGTCCCAGTCCTAACTTAAAGCTGAGAGTAAAAGGGTGATCTAGCTAAGTGAGAACAGCCAGTCTCGGAAAGTCAAGGGGTATATGTTTTCTCTCCTATGTGGAAGCTTGAGAGAAAATAAGAAAAAAAAGGGACTTCAGATAAATAAGGAGAGAGACCAGAAGAATAGTAGAAGGGGACCAGGAGAGGGAGGAAAGAAGGGGAAAAAAGGGAAGCTCGAGGAAGGAAACAGAGTAAATGTTTTGTTCATATATGAAGCACTCACTACCAATCTTATAACCTGTATGGGAGGGAGGGGAGATCTGAGTGGAAAGAGGGGGGAACACACCAAATACTGTGTGCATGTAGAAATGTATCACTTTGAGTCTCACTAAGTGTCTAATTACAATACACCAATAAAATTACTTTTTGTTTTTAAAAAGTATGTGTTTGAAATAGATGATATATTCATAACCAACTTAGGTCAATATAGTTGTTCTGACTTTAACACATGGGGAAACAGAAGCTTACGTCACAGTGCCAACAGAGGCAAGAGCCAGAATTTAAGACCCATTCTATCCAGTGGGAAGCCCCAATAACCTTAGGGTTATTCCTTATCTGTTACCTTAAGACATGGTGAAGGTAGCATTATATGTTGAGAAGCCTCATATGAAAACTTTTAATCCACACACGTCTTGTGTAGATAAGAACTTTTGGGCAGCAAGTAGGAAGCTCCTGGAAATTACAGGCAGTACTTCATATAGACATGGGCATTCAAAACAAAAGAAAATGTCTCTTCCAGTGTCTATATGATGGAGAGTTGGTCTTCTGTTTTCTTCTAGTAATTTCAAAAGTTTCTGGTCTAATCTCTCGTTTTTTTTTTTGTTTGTTTGTTTGTTTTTTTTTTTTTTTTGCTATACTGGGGATTGAACTCAGAGGCATTCTACCTCTGAGCTACACCCCCAGCCCTAATTTTTTATTCTTTATTTTGAAACAGGGTCTTATTAAGTTGCGGAGGGCCTCACTAAGTAGCTGAGGCTGGCTGCGAACCCGGATCCTCTGGTCTCAGCCTCCCAACTACTGAGTTTTTGATCCAATACTGAGTTGACTTGGGCAGAGTGAAAGATATGGGTCTAATTTCATTCTTCTACATATGGATATCCAGTTTTCCCAGCATCATTTGTTGAAAAGTCTGTCTTTTCTCCAGCGTATGTTTTTGGCTCCTTTGTCAAAAATCAACTGGCTATAAGTGTGAGAATTTGTTTCTGTATCTTCTATTCTGTTCCATTGGTCTATGTGTCTGTTTTTGTGCCAGTACCATGCTGGTTTTGTTATTATAGCTCTGGAGTATGATTTGAAGTCAGGTATTGTGTTGTCTCCAGCGTGGTTTTTATTGCTTAGAATTGTTTTGCTTATTCTAGGTATTTCGTCCTTCCATATGAATTTTAGGACCATATTTTCTAGTTCTGTGAAGAATAACATTGGTATTCTGATATGAATTGCATTGAATCTATAGATTGCTTTTGGTAGTATGGCCATTTTGACAATATTTATTCTGCATATCCAAGAATATGGGAGGTTTTCCCATCTACTAAGGGTTTCTTCAACTTCTTTCTTTAGTGTCTGTCATTTTCATTGTATAAGTATTTTATCTTCTTGGTTAGATTTATTCCTAAGTTTTGTTTTGTTTTGTTAGAGGCTATTGTGAATGAAATTGTTTTCTGGATTTTATTTTCAGTGGATTTGTGGTTGGTGCATAGAAAAGCTATTAATTTTTGTAAGTTGATTTTGTACATGGCTACTTTGCTGAATTTGTTTATCATCTCTAGAAGTCTTCTAATTGAGTTTTTTGGGTCTTCTAAGCATACATTTTCTCTCATATGTGAAAGCTAGAGAAAATAGCAAATAAGAGGCTATAGATAAATAAGGAGAGAGATCACTAGAATAGTGGAAGGGGAGGGGGCAGGGAGAAAAAAAGAATATGGAGGATGGAAACAGAGCAAATGTTATCTCCATGTATGAAGGTATCAGTACCAATATCACTAACATATATGGGGAGGGAGGAGTTGTGGGGAGGGAAAAACACCAAGTGTTTGTACAGGTATGAATGTATCACTTTGAATCTCACTATAATGTATAATCACAATGCACCAATAAAATTATTTTAAAAATAAAGGAAGGTATTCTAAGAATAGTCTTTAAAAGAGTAGTTAAATTTGGACTTCTACTGAAATGAAACTTTAGGTAAAGGCATTTAAATAAAATGAAAGTATTGGTCTGTATTAGTGGTTTCTCTAGGGACTTTCTTGGAAGTATTTTATGGATTCTAAAAGTGTTGATTAAGTATAGCCAGTTCTTGATTATGTCAACCACTGAAGGGGAGACTGGACTGGGACAAAGAGAAGACATAGAATGGTTCTCGCTCTCATGCCCTGCTTTAGTAAGGATGGCTCTATCTACTGAAGTTTATCTAGAGAAAAATCTTTTAACAATGTTCGGGAACTTTTGGACTATCTGATCTCTAGAGCCCTTTCTAGAGATATCATATTGGTGTGATATCATATTGACGTGTAACTGGTCCACTCCTAGGGACCTTCTGCACAGACCTTCTTGCTCTGTAGCCTCTGTGGGGCTCAGCGTCCCCTCAGATCACAGGCCCCTCCCTCACCTCTGTAATGACTCCTCTTTGATAGTAGAAGAGGTAAACAAATCACGCTTATTGGAGACGATAATTTTGGAAACAATGTCCATTTTGGCTGATTCTTGGTCACAAAGAAGCATGCTCTTCATATGGCATTCTTGAACTAGAAAGTTTTTTTGTTTTCCTTACAGCTATTTTAATTTTGGATTAGGGTTTTTGCACCATCTGCTGGACATATTTATTCTGCACATACAAGTTGTACTATATTTACAGAAATCTATTTTTTTTAAAAAGGCTTATTTAATATTTTATTTTAATTTTTTGGTACTGGGGAATGAATCTGGAGCATTCTACCTCCCAGCTACAGTCCCAACACTTTAAAAAAATTTTTACTTTGAAACAGGGTCTCGCTAAGTTTCTGAGGCTGGCCTTGAACCTGCGATCCTCCTGTCTCAGCCTCCCAAGTACTGGGATTATAGGTGTGCAGCACCCTGCCCGGCTTAAAAGTATCTTTTAAAATGTTACTAATACCTTTAATTCCTTTAAAATTTTGTGAAATATATGCCTATTATAAAAAATGCAAACATATGAAAATGAAAATATAAAACAAAAATTCAGAGATATCTGCTATTAGTATCTATTTCCCAACACTCACACATAAGAATATGTTTTAATTTGTGTTTTAAATGCAAATTTGAGATCAACACTACATTAATTCACGTTATGGCAATAGTAAGAAGGGCACATTGCAGTTATGAGGTTCATGGAGAGGGACTGCTTGCCATCATTCTTGTGTTTGTTTCTAAGGCTTGCTTTGCCTTTCATGCCTAGCAGGAGCCTTATGTTCCAATTTAACAAGGCAAGGTGGGAGGAGAGGTGAGGGTGGAGGACTGGGTTAGATTCTGGAGAGAGCACCTCGTACTGCTCAGACTCATAGGAAACCTAGTTACAATGCCCGGTGAAAATGTGTCATCAATCCTTCTTACTAGTGGATAGGCATGAACACAAATGTTCTAGTTGCTGTGCTCATGCCGTAGAAGTCATATAGATCCCATAGAAGTCATATAGATCCTGCTTTGAAATGATAGAAGCCTGGTAGGGAAGACAAGGACGTAAAGAAGTATAATAGCCTGTTCTTATCAGATGGACTGATAAGAACCCCCAGTGGATGCCTGAACAGTACCAAACCCTATATATTACTTGCACACAAGCACTAAGAGACCACAACAGTCAATTTAACAACAGAACAGCCAGTCAGTGACTAACAGGTGGGTAGCATATAGAGCATGGATACATTGCACAGAGGGATGACTCATGTCCTAGATGTGCACAGAAGGGAGGGGATGGCGTGAGATTTCATCACACTATCAAAAATGGCATGCAATTTAAAACTCATAAATTGTTTAGTTCTGGAATTTTCCACTTAATATTTAGGTGGTGGTTGACTGAGGGTAACTGAAACGGTAGAAAGAGAAATCTCAGATGAGGGGAGACTACTCTAACTGGTAACAAGCTTGGAAAACTAGAAGCAGGGGTGCTTATCCTAAGTGGGTAATGGGGAAGGCTTCACAGTGGGGATTTTAGACTTATGCTGCGAGGAAAGCATATATGGATATTGGAGGTGGGAACATCTGGGCATTCTAGCATTTACTGTCATGTTAAAGGAAGCATGCAGCGAAAATGAGGCTGGGAAGGTAGGATCATGTTAGAGAAGGCCTGAAACACACTGCGGATCGCAAAGCACCACAAAAGTTTTGGAGGAGGAAATGTCATGGCAAAACAGGAATTTTAAGGACCACTGTGGCAGCAGTGTGTGGAGATGTGAGTAACTGAAGGCAGAGAAACCAGGTTAGGGTCAGAAGTTGGCTTCATAAATGTGAAGGATGTGAAACAAATGGGAATCAGAGCACAATCTGAAAGAGACAATGTGGGATGATTACTTCTAAAGAGAGTGACAGTTGGCTGAAATTGTGAAAGAAATCTGAGAGCAAACATATTGTTCTGTGGATTTTTAACAATTGGAACAGCATTCCACATCTAAGTAGCACACCCTGAGAGGCCAAACCTGCACCCCTTACTTGGAACTTCAAACCCCAGACAGGCTTCCAATGGGACCGTGGGGCTGAGACATATCCTGGGGTGCAGAGGAAATGGAGCAGGGTATGGATAGATTGCCCCTGCAGTTTCAGTGGCAGGGTGAAGGAGAAGGGCCCAGCGACAATAAACTCTACAGCTAACTCATCATGATCAGCTAAAAGGACTGAGATCTACACTTAATTATACACCAGGAATGAGTGGGAGCCAGGGGTGGAGGCTTAGACCCTGAACAGGTGGGTGGTGGGAAATCTTCCAAATTCAACCCATCCAAGTGCTGGCATATAATTTCTCAGCAAAAATCATGTCAAAAGTTCCATCAATTTTAGACTGGCAAATTTAGTGAGGTATTGTTGTCTTTGAAAAATACCCTTCCATCTTTTAAAATTAAATTGTAATCTTTAAGGGAAGTGCTTCAGAAGATGTACCAGTTGCCGGGCGTGGTGGCGCACGCTTGTAATCCCAGTACTTGGGAGGCTGAAACCAGAGAGGGTCCGGGTTCGCGGCCAGCCTCAGCTACTTAGTGAGGCCCTCTGCAACTTAGTAAGACCCTGTTTCAAGATGAAGAATAAAAAATAGGGCTGGGGGTGTAATCCAGAGGTAGAATGCCCCTGGGTTCAATCCCCGGTACCGCAAAAAAAAAAAAGAAGATGTACCAGTTAAGTCAATAGTTCAAAGAAATTTGTACTAAGAAAGAAGGTTGTAAATAATACAGGATAGTTATTTAATATGACATTGAAATTGAAGAAATAAGAGAAAGTAACGACTTTCAATACTGTGATGTTACTTCTTTAATCTTTTAAAAAGTTTTTGGTTGGTACACTTCTTGGTTCCCATTCTATTGTCTAGTAGATTTCTCTCACCTAGCTTCAAGAGCTGCATTGCTTTTGCACCTGGCCCTCAACATTGGTTCTTTGTCAGTATTATTATAGCATCTGGGGTAGTAAGAGCATAGTAGCTTCTCCCACTGACTGTCAGAACAGAACCAAATCTTGGCCAAAGAATACGTTTTTGTAGGTTATGATTGTGGAAAAGACTGGAAGGATTTTTACCTACGTTGAGTTTTATGCATCCATACCTGGCAAGAAGGAAGGCATGTTTGATTATGTTACATTTACCCCAAAGCACAGCAGTGCCTCAATGAATGGAAAGTTCAGGTGACGTGTGCTCCATCCTCGGGACCACCTTGAGGCTTCGCATTCTTGCCAGATGGAACGCAGGCTCCTTTAACTGGCAATTTTGTTTCTTTTCTTTGTTCTTTGCAGTAAAATTAATTAGGAATGAAATGGTGGTTTTTACCCTATAATTCACAAATAAACAGGGCTGGTATTAACCTGTCATTGAAGTGGTGTTAATGACTCACAACCTAATGTCTGAATCCTGGTGGCAGAGGACAATGTTTAGTGGGTTGTAATTTAGAGATTAATCCATTTCTTAGACACAGCTTATAAACATGGTTCAGTTTTCTCTTGGGACACCACAGTCTTTCCTTATGTGATTATTAGCTGAAAATATGTATATGGTGTGCTATTTACACTGAAGTGTAAAAATAGCCATGGGGCAATTTGGTGTTCATATTAATCATTTGAAATCATATATTGAGACTGTAGTAGAGCCCACCTTAATTATAGATTAATTGCTTAATTGGAATGGAAGATGGGAGAGAAGATGAATTATCATCCGGTTTTGTAGAATTTTAAGTTAACTCATGGTGGAAGAGGGAGTCCGCCCTTATATCTACCCTTCCCCCCTTTCCCACCTCTCCTCCGCCTCCCAGCCATTATTATAAAAGCATTAAATTGTAGAAGCACCTTTGAGGCCTTATGATTTTTTCCCTTGAGGGTTCTATGGTTTCTCAGCGAAACAAAGAAAACAAGGGAGTACAGTTTCTCTTTCTTTCCAGTATTCTTTCCTTCTTTTCATACAGCATAAAGGTATGTGGACTTTCTCTTTACCACCTACTACTTTAGCTCCACCAGGCAGCTCTCATTAAGAAGTATTTTACTCAGCCGTAAAGAACAAAATTATGTCCTTTGTAAGAAACTGGGTGGAACGAGAGAATATTATGTTAAGTGAGATTAGCCAGTCTCAGAGAGTGAAGGGTTGTATGTTTTCTCTCATACATGGAAACTAGAGAGAAATTGGGAAACAAAAGGGACTTCGGATAAATGAGGAGAGATACTAGTAGAATAGTGGAAGGGGATTGAAGGAGACAGGTGGGGAGGAGGAAAAGGAGATTCGATGAAGGAAACAGTTCAAATTCTGCTACGTACATATATGATGTTATCGATACCAATCTCAATAATATGTACGGGGAAGGGGAGGAAGAGGGATGGGATCCGGAGAGAAACACACCAAATACTGTGTGCACATACGCTTCTATCGCTTTGAACATCATTATGATGTGTAGTTACAGTGCACCAATAAAAGCGTATTTTTAACAAGAAGTCGGGAGCAGTAAAACTGTGGCGGTTCATTTGAAAGGCGCTACTTCACAATGATGTGTTTTAAACTTGTCCTCTGAGGCTGGTGGAGAAAGAAGAGGCAAAAGAATGCCGACTGAGTATCTGTGGCTGTATTAATGTGTTGTGGTTAAGAGTGGGAGATGACTGGAGTTCCTTTATCGCAGTTGGACTGAAATACAAATGGAAACTAAGAACTGAGCATGAAAGGGTTGTAGGGATCTTGGAGAAACAATCTTCACAATTAGGTATTTGACATGAGTCTTGTGAATGATATTTTTTTTCTTTTTTTTTTTTTGAGGTACTGGGGATGGAACCCAGGGGCATTCTACCTCCGCGTTACATCCCCAGCCCTATTTTTTGTTCTTTATTTTGAAACAGGGTCTCACTAAGTTGTAGAGGGCCTCACTAAGTAGCTGAGTCTGGCCGCGAACCCGGATCCTCTGATCTCAGCCTCCCAAGTACTGGGATTACAAGTGTGTGCCACCAAGCCCGGCTTTGTGAAGGATATTTATACAGATAACACTGAAAATGGTCCAGCCCTCTGGTCTCATAAAAGTCTTCTTTCTTTTCTGCTCTCATCAGTGGGGCAGACTAAACACGTGGGTTTCTGTTTTTCATAAGCTTTAAAATTGCAAGGAGAATTTGCACAATTTAAGAGATCCACATCACAAATAAAGTGTAGCTCCCCCTTTGCAGCTGTTGATCTGTAACTGACCCAATAGGCCTTCAGAGGGGGTGCTTACAAAGCGATACCAGATTGCTGCAATCACATCATTAGTAATAATAATTATGTTATTGCATGTTATGCATTCTCCAGATTATCAAATTCTCTGCTAAATACACTTTAAAATTATTTTAAATATACCACATGTTTTCACATTATTTTATACTAAGCCACAGGTGTGTGTGTGTGTGTAAGTGTATGTGTATGTGGTGCAGAGAAAAATACAGATATAAAACCATCTAGAAAAATCGGTAGATATCATAAATAAAGTTGTTTGTAAAGCATTCAATTTATCTAATGACACTCTCAAAAGATTGGGTCCAAATTACTCTTAAATCTATGGACAAATGGCCACAGAGGTGTTTTTTAAGCAAATTTGTGACTTTGGGAACAGCTGACTGAGCTGGGAGGGAGCAGCCAGGGAACAGCTTAATTGACCACCTGCGCGCATTGTCTCTCTACCAATACGCACCTGGTGGGATTTGACTCACCTGCCATTGATCTCAGTAGCCCGTCATTTTCAGCAAGTACATGAGCTAAGGCTGGTGACAGAATTAGATGAAAATAGCTTGGCTCTTTGGTCTTATATCAATATAGGCGCATCTTTTACTTCTAAACAGTTTTCCAGGGATGTAGTACAGATAGTGCTACTGAATAAAAACAGAGACCAATTTTTGGGTCCGAGTTTAAACTGAACACTTTTCTTGCTTTGATAATTTGCTAGTGTCCTTAAGGGTCAAGTGGAAGAATACTCACACTCTCCTCTGCAAGACACAATCAGCTCGCATAAAATCAACTACACCTGCCGGGGCGCCCTAAAGACACCTGGAGGTGATTTGCCTGCGGTTCCTTCAGTGATCTGTGCCTTGGAGGAGGTATGAAGATGGAGACTGACCAGGTCCTCTTTCCTTGAGTGATCCAGTTCCTGAGACCTCTGCAGGGTGTGCAATTTGCCAGGGGTGTGATTCTGACATTTAAAAAGGTAAAAACCAATCCAGGCATGGTGGCACGTGGTTGTAATCTCAGTACTTGGGAGGCTGAGACAGGAGGATCCCAGGCTTAAAACCAGTCTCAGCAACTTGGTGAGATTCTGTTTCAAAATAAAAAATGAAATTGGGCTGGGGGTGTAGCTCAGAGGTAGAACGCTCCTGGGCTCAATCCCCAGTACCAATAAGTAAATAAATAAGTAAATAAATAAATAGGTAAAAATCTTCTATCCATCATGGATAATTCAGCCATAGTGGCTTCTGTGTATAAGCCAACTATTTAATATGATGCTCAACCTAAGAGACAGTAATCTATTCCAATACTGGAGAAATGTCTGGCTGTGTAGAACTATTTTAATATGGCATTTTTTCTAAAGGAATTATAAGGGTAAATTTGTAAAAGACTGTTATGGATTGGATTGTGCCCCCCCGAATCTATAGGTTGAGGCCCTAATTTCAATGTGACTATATTTGGAGAAAAAGCCTTCAGGAAGTAAAGTTAAATTAAGTCATAGGATAAAACCCTAATTTGATAGTCTTGGTGGTTGACAAGACAAAGACCTCCTCTGCCCCCCCCACCAGTGTGCATACACCAAGAAAAGGCTAGGAAAGGACTTAGCAAGAAGGTGGTAGTCTGCAAGACAGGAAGCGAGCCCTTGCCAAAATCAAGTCAGTCAGCACCTTGACCTTGGACTTTTCAGCCTCCAAAGCTGTGAAAAAAGAATGCCTATTGTTTGAGCCAGACAGTTTATAGTATTTGGTTATGGACGCTCACGCTGATTAATACAGGGACTTTCTTCTTTCATTGATGTGGCTCAGGTACCTGAGATAGGAGCCTTTCCCCAGTACTCCTGTCTTACTGTGTGTTACTACAGAAGAGCGCAAGGGGGAACTCCAGGTGGCTTCAGTGCATGCTCCTCTGTTCGTTCCCTGGCTTCTTTTGGAAAAGTCTCTGTGTGGCTTAGCAACATCCCGTGTAGAGATGCTGATCTTCATCAAAATAAACCCCAAAGCATTGTAATACTCTGAAAAGAGCATAGTATTGGGGGTCAGAAAAGTCTGGGTTCCAAAGTCATGTGACCTACTAGTAACTACAGGACCTATATGATCCAAAGGACCAAGGTTCCCCCTAATCTCTGTGGAGACCTACATTTCTCAAAGGACTTGAAAGCTCTTTCGGCAGATGATTTGCATAAAATACTAATTTCTCCCAGTGCAGTTAAATCCTATGCCATTTCAGGAAAAGCTCTTGCTTGCAGAAATGCTCATAATCTCTCCTCCAAGAAGGAAAATTTGTTACACGAAGAAGGTAAAAGCCAGGTGTGGTGGCGCACGCCTGGAATCCCAGTACTTGGGAGGCTGAAACAGGAAAATCGCAGGTTTCAAACCAGCCTCCCAACATAGCGAGGCTCTCAGGAACCCAACCTAGTGAGACCCTGTTTCAAAACAAAAAATAATAAGGGCTGGGGGTGTAACTTAGAGTAGACTTCCCTGGGTTCAATCCCTATTATCAAAGAAAGAGAGAGAGAGAGAGAGAGAGAGAGAGCTTGGGACCCCTTTTTGGAGAGAAAGGGGCCAGGGCTCAAAGTTGAAAGATTCAGTTAGTTAAGAGGTAGAAGGTACCTTAATTGGAGTAGTGAGGCCAGGCAGCCTTGACCCATGTATAAGTATGCTAGGAGAAGAGCCTGGGCAGGTAGGTTAGACATCATTGTGATGAACCTTCACTAATATGGCAGGGATGTGGAATATATTTGGCAGAGAGGATTCACTGAAGTCTTTTAATAGGAATATGACAAATACATTTCTGATTTAGGAACATTCACATGGCCAGAATGTATTTGATTAATTGGGGGTGGGAAGAAAGTGTGGATAGTAGTTTTAGGATCAGATGGCAAGACTGGATCAAGAAAATGATAACTACTTCCTATCGTAATGTTTCCCATAATTACCTAAAGATAAGATTCACTTGGAAGAGCTCGTAATTATATGGATTACCAAGAGTCTCCCCTGCAAATGACAACCCAAGTAGGTCTGGGATTCAGCAGGACACTTGTGATTTTTAAAACAGTTTCACATGATTTTATCTTCATGGGAGTTGAAAACTTTTCCACAGGGATGCCTGATTCATCAGATCTGAACCTGCATGCAATAGTGTCAAAGTAAAAATTCCTCTGGGCAAAGTGCAATTTTTAAACAGTCAAAGAAGACTGTTCAAGGCGATTGTAATAAAGGACTGAGACCAGAACTCAGTCTGAACCCAATCCTACTGAAACTCAGGGTGAATAGATTTCTTAAGGGCTGCAAAAAACTACTGAAAAAGTACTAAAAGAATTGGGGTGGGGGTTGGTCAATGGGCTGTGTCAAGTACATCAAATTATTTCTGAGTTTGCAAATGTCTTTCTCTGTAATAAGGTTACATGTGTTTGCTAATTGGTGCCTAATCAGTATTAGGCTTCTATCCTCTGATAGAAACTGTGAGATAGATCTGTCATCTTCCTTCATTACAAGTATGTGTGTGTGTGTGTGTGTGTGTGTGGTGTGCTGGGGATTGAACCCAGGGGTCTTCTATCTCTGAGCTACACCCCCCAGCCCTATTTTATTTTTTATTTTGAAATAGGGTCTCACTAAGTTGATGAGGGTCTTGCTAAGTTTCTGGGGCTGGCCCTGAACCTGAGATCCTCCTGTTTTAACCTCCCAAGTACTAGAATTACAAATATGCACTGCCACCCCCTGCCTTGATGATTACATTTTAAAGGGATGGCGGTGGTCCTAGAGCAGGATGGTGCTGGGTTGTAAGACAGAGGGAAATGGGAGAAGATTTACATCTCAAAGGGGCAAATTATTTATTATTGCATTTTTTTCTAAAGTATATGCTGAGAGGAAAGGAAGGACTAGTGTCGGGAAGAAATCTGTCTAAAGTTTAGTCAAGCTGAGGTCATCTTCGTCAAGTGACTGTATATTACCATGATTACCACTGTGGCTACTATTACCAGGACTCCTATTATCATTAGGGTAGACTACTCAGCAGAAAGTAGAAAGGAAGAAACAATCTTAGGAATATCAGAAAGTCTTATAGGACTTCCTAATGTTGGGAATTGGAAAGTGGGATACAGAAGAAGGAGCAATCCAGGGTATTGACCCTAGATGTTAGGAGTGTGAAGATCCAGTGATGTCAATGGAATTTCCAGCTAATTCTGATGTTCATCCTCATCCTCCTTGGAAAGCTGACTGGTGCTTTTCAGGTAAGAAGATTTCTGTCCCCCCTTGATTGTGTGTGTGTGTGTGTGTGTGTGTGTGTGTGTGTGTGTGTGTGGTATTGGGGATTGAACTCAGGGGCATTCCACCTTTGAGCTACACCCCCACCCTTTTTATTTTTTTATTTTGAAACAGAGTCTCTCTAAGAGCACTGTTGCAAAACGACCCAAGTCAACTTTGCAGAGCCTAACTCTTAGGTCCCTTCAGGAGCAATAGCACTCTGCAGCTGGGACAGCACAGTCCTTACTTCACAGCTGATGGAGTTAGGGGAAGCAGCAGGCTTGTGGAGGCTGTCTTTTCTGATTGGACACTGCAGACCAGCTCTGCACTGTGCATTTATTACCAGCAACTATGTGGGCTTTACCTCAGACACACACACACACACACACACACACACACACACACACACACACATACACCTAGAACCCTGTGTATATACTATATATACTTAAGATGTTTTTTTTTTTCCTTGTGTTACTGGGGATTGAACCCAGGGCATTCTATCTCCGAGCTACACAACCTTATTTTATTTTTTATTTGGAAACAGGGTCTTACTAAGTTGTTGAGAGTCTCACTAAGTTACTGAGTCTGGTCTTGAACCTGCAATCCTCCTGTCTCAGTCTCCCAAGTACTGGGATTACAGGTGTACGTCATCATACCCAGCTATACTTAAGTATTTTGAAGTAAATTTCAGAGCTGAGTGTTACAGAAAATTGATGTCTTCCATTTAACCCAAGTTGCATTAGAAATTTGTCAGAAAACCGGAGCGAAGGGGTCAAGGCTGTTAGAAATAAATTTTCATGCTGTCGTAAGAAAAGGCACATGTTCGAAAATGGCTTCCACAAGGCGATTTTATTTTTTGCAAAAGGGTCTTGCCATCAGGGAAGCCAGTTATACAAGCACATTTGGCGGGAAGCTTGCTCAGTTTTTATTCATAATACAAATTTCTGCACCATGCTTCTATTGGTGGGAGTGTGGTTTCACAGTCTCATGTGATTGGAGGGTTCATCTACAATAGGATGCTGGGGGAGGGGCTTTTGCAATTCTCAGGAGATGGAAACTCACAAACAGGACCTTAACATGGTTACAAAATGGTGGTTATTTTAAATTGACAGAATAGACTTAATTCTATTCTCACAATTTCCCCCTCTTTGTTTTACATTATTATTCTTTTCTTCAAATTCTGTTAGCATATGGTGACTTTTGCTCTCGAAGGTGTCTAACAAGAAGAGATAAGGATCATCAACTCTAGCATTCTCAGCTAATACATATCTAGAGATAAATGATTTTCCCAGGTCATTCTACTGGTGACATCTAGTTGTTCAGCTATTTCCTTGATGGTATCTTGGGTATAGTTGACAAATATCTGTTGATTGTAATATATATATATGATTAATCCATTCTACATTTTTATTAACTGTTGACCACCAAAATAACATAGATTCAAATCATGCAGCCATCTGGTTTCTCACCTTAAATTCATCTGGTACTCCTCTGGGTACGCCCAATGGCATTTGTGTGTGTGTGTGTGTGTGTGTGTGTGTGTGTGTGTGTGTGTATGTGTATGTGAAATGATCCTCCAGGGCACTTCGTTTAGTTTGACCTTTAAGATTAGAGATGGTTTTTCTCCTATGAGCCTGAAGTTTTTGTTGTGCCCATTGTGCCAAGCCTCTCGTCAGAGTTGCTGAGTTATTTTGGTGATAAGCCTGGTTATTTTGGTTCACTGGTCAACAAAGCCATTCATCAACTTTTCAATGGCAATGCAGTTACAATGGGCTTCTACATGATAAACTGACACGTTAGTATATTGTACAATAATTCAGATATATTGCTGTAAATTTTTTTTCCAACTCCTTACCCTGGACCATCCACTGATTAGCATTTCAAATTGGAAGCCAGGTAGCCAATCCATTTGTAACTGACCACAAGTCAATATATATATTTCATATATATATATATATATATATATATATATATATAGTGAAAAGGCCTCATGGCACAAAGCCATTTAGCATGTCAACTACTATCACCCTGTCCATTATTACTAATAATTTGCTTATTAAGGATTGTCCACTACTATCTGTCTTCTGTTTTTACATATTTGGCAGAACAGTCTATAAAGCAAGCATCTTGTTTTTCCTTTTGCAGATCCTGGACCTACAGTATTTCAAGAGGGACAGGTTTCATTTTATAGCATCTTATAAGGGTTCCATTGGAGAGAGGTTTTGGGCATCAGCGACATATCTCTTCTGTGAGTCTAAAACAGAAGTGCCATTATAAATTATAAGGTAATTATGTGGGGGTCTTTTAAGTGACTCCATGAATATGGCTTTCTCTTTATACCCCAGAATAGCACACTTGTTTTTGGTAATACTTTGCTGATGGATATTTAAGACCAGTTAGGTAGCCCTATGTTGGGCAAACATAAATTTTTATAAAATTATTTTGCTATTAAGGTCACTCACATCTCCTCAGGGTTACTCTCAGGAACTTTGTGAGGCTTTTACTCTACCAGTTATACCATCTGCCAGGATAAGTCATGGTCTTGCTGATAATTTGGCTTCCCTCGAAGCACAGGGAACATTTCCCTCTCTGACGACCCTCCTTTTTGCAGAATATGTGCTGGTGGATCCCAGGCTCTGGGGCCTTTGTGATTCCCCTGCTTCAGGAGGTCAGATGACTTACCAGGGTTACAGGACCCTTAGCAAGGTCCCATCATCCCCTGAGTCCTATTTGACCTTGAAGGGTGGGGGCTAAAATGTTGACTGTTCTTCCTGAGCTCTTTTATTTCCTGATTATTCTCTTAAGACTCAGCTGTTGAATACCCAGAAGGTCAGTTTCACTAATCCTTTTCATCTGTCTTGTAGGTGACACACATCAACACTGTTTGGGTGTTGTACTTCTGTTAAACATTAATAGGCAACAGTTACACAGTTTTATAAGAAAAATATGAAACAGAATTATCAGGAGCACAACAAATCCCATTTGTACCTTTGTATAAAGAAGGTACTTAGTGAAACCAAATTCCAGTACCTGCCTCAATTTGCCAAATCAAATAATTGGGATAAACCTTTAGGAAGGAGGAAAAAGAAATTTATTGATTTGCTAGCAAACCGGAGAAAACCAGTGAACTTGAGAGTTCAAAATCAAACCCTGAATTCTCCCCAAACAAAGGAATCAAGTCCCTTTCAAGAGTTAGCTCTTCAGGGTCACGTGCGCTTGTCAGAAGAGACACATCTCAAAAAACTGAGTGTTGTACTTCTGTTAAACATTAAGAGATAACAGTTATACAGTTTTATGAGGAAAACACAAAACAAAATTATCAGGAACAAAACAAATTCCATTTGTATCTTTGCATAGAGAAGATGGTCATAATATAATTAGCCATACACAAATATAAACCAAAAAGGCTATTACTATTACCAATTTTTTTTTAGATGCCATTAGCTTGGTAAAATAGAACCTTGGCCGCTGCTGGGAAGTCTCCAATCTCTCTTTCCCCTCGTGGGAGAGCACCCCTTTCCAAAGAGTTCATACCTGAAGCAGTCTTCCTTGTCTCCCAAATCTAGAGCGACTGGCTCTCTACACGTTTTCCCATCTCACCCCCTCAACACAGTAAGAGGGTGGAGGAGGGTCCCTCGGAGTGCCTGGTCTACAGGAAATTGAGAGCGAGTAGTGCATTCAGTTGCCAAAGTTGAAAATGAATTCCAGTACCTGCCCCAATTTGCCAAATCAAATAATTGGGATAAGCCTTTGGGAAGAAGGAAAAATAAATCTATTGATTTGCTAGCAAACCGGAGAAAACCAGTGAACTTAAAAGTTCAAAATCAAACCCTGATTCTCCCCAAACAAAGGAATCAAGTCCCAACAACCCCCTGGGCAATGATTCTATCCCGGTATGGGCCACCAAATTTGTAGAAATAAATGTCCATGGTGTTGTAATGTAAGAAGGGAAAGCAATATTTTTTATGGAAATTACAAGATCACAAAGAAATTGGCAGGCTTCTGTTTTGTAACTTAGGTATCCATTTTGTAACTTTTGTATACATGTCTATATGTTCCACTCCCAGATGTACTGGTTTGTGTTTTTCCTTTTGTAAAATCTGCGCAGTGAAGACTAGCCAACCAGATTAGATTGTAAAAGCCATACTCCAGCCAATGAGGAGCGGCATAGTGGCCTTTACATTAGGGAATAAAAGGCTGAGCAGACTGCCTGCCCATCGTGCTGGCACCCTTCTGTGCAGAAGTAAATTGCCTTGCCGAGTTACTTTTGATTTTATGAGTTTTTATTTGTGGCTACCCTAAAACCATTTCTAACAGTAAGAAAAGACATATGCTGGAAAATGGCTTGGCAAGGCAATTTTATTTTTTGCAATAAAGGTCTTGCCACCAGGGAAGCCAGGTATACAAGCACAACTGGCGGGAAGCCTGCTTGGTTTTTATTTCTAAGGCAAATTTCTGCACCATACTCCTGTTGGCGGGAATGTGGTTTCACAGTCTCATGCGATTGCAAATCTCAAGAGATGGAAACTCACAAACATGACCTTATACAATGTTACAAAGTGGTGGTTACTTTAAATTAAGCTAATTCTTTGATAGAAAGGACTTAATTATGTTCTCACAAGGCTTTTTGAGGTAGCCTTGGGAGTGAGAACTGAAGAGGTGCCAGCCGAAAACATGCGAGAAGATGAGGTTTTCACAGAGTTACTGGGAACGGATGACATCAACATATCTTACTTTTAAAACCCCAAATACAGTGAGTGTAAAGGGAGAAGAATGGAGATCTAAGAATTCATAGTCTTTTTTGTGTGTGTATGCGTGGTACTGGGGATTGAACCCAGGGGCTTTCTACCTCCATGCTACCTCCCAGCCCTTTTTACTTTTCTTTTGAAACAGGGTCTTGCTAGGTTACTGAGAATCTCGCTACATTGCTGAGGCTGTCCTCAAACCTGCTGGGATTACCGGTGTGTGCCACCATGCCCAGCCCATAGTCTTAAGTAGGAGAGGATTGTCCCCAGTGCCGCTGCTTCAGAGAGTTCTATGATGCTAAGAATGGTAGAAGATACAGTTGATTTGTTCATGGGACATCTGGCAGAGAGGAGCACCAGTAGAGTGTTCTTAAGACTCTGGGGAAGCTAGATACAGGATTCAAGAGTAAGAGAAAAAAGGACTGGGAGTGCACAAGCCTTTTTTTTTTTTTTTTTTTTTTTTTTTTTTGGGG
>PVJS01032304.1:0-22863 GCA_004027185.1 Glis glis | reverse complement strand
TCTCTTTCTTTCTCTCTCTTTCCTTCCTTCCTTCCTTCCTTCCTTCCTTCCCTCCTTTCTTTCTTTCTTCTTCTTCTTTCTTTCTGTCTCTCTCTCTTTCCTTTCCTTCTGTCTCTCTCTCTCTTTCCTTTCCTTCTTTCTTTCTTTCTTTCTTTCTTTCTTTCTTTCTCTTTCTTTCTTTCTTTCTTCTTTCTTTCTTCTTTCTTTCTTTCTTTCTTTCTTTCTTTCTTTCTTTCTTTTCTCTTTCTTCTCTTCTCTCTCTCTCTCTCTCTCTCTCTCTCGTTCTTGGGATTAAACCCTGGGGCATTCTACCTCTGAGCTGCACCCCCAGCCCTATTTTATTTTTTATTTTGAAACAGAGTCTCACTAAGTTGCTGAGGGCCTCGCTAAGTTGTGAGACTAGACACAAAGCTACAATCCTCCTGTCTCAGCATCCCAAGAACTAGGATTATAGGCATGAACCACTGTGCCCAGCAGAAATTCTTAATGTACATGTAGGGTGTGTGGTGTGTGGTGTGTGTGTGTGGGGGGGTGGTACTAGGGATTGAACCCAGGGACTTTCTACCTTTTAGCTATACACCCAGCCCTATTTTATTTTTTATTTTGAAGCAGGGTCTCACTAAGTTGTATAGGGCCTCATTAAGTTGCTGAGGCTGGCCTTGAACCTGCGATCCTCCTGTATCAGCCTCCCAAGTACTGGGATTACAGGTGTGCGCCACCATGCCCCACTTCCATCTTTCTTTTGGAAAGTCACTTTTCACCTAGATTTCTAGATTCAAGAAGAAATTTTGTAGAAACTGTATGATCAAAAAGGCATTCTAAATTAGTGCTCTTTTCCCTCAAGGGTAAGATTGTTGTTGCTGTTTTCATAAGAGGACAACCCTGTATGTACCCAGGATCTGGTAAATCACTCAAATTAATTTCATTTAACTTTAACTAAAAAGCAATAGTCTTTTTATGTACATCCCTTGTAAAATTATGCCAGATGGCAATTTATTGTGTTCTTCTAAGTGAGCTCAAGGAAGAGAGGGGTCATAGTTAAGAATACTTCCAACTGGGCAAGGTATACCAGCATTAGAAATTATGGCCATATCAGAATTAGCAAGCAAAATACTTCAAAGGCTGTGCTGGTGGCGAGAGTGGTAGTAATGGAAGAAGCAGGAAGAGTCAACATTTACTGTTGCTGTGTGCCACACAGTGTGCTAACCACTTCGCTTGTACTGACTTGTAGTCCTCACATCAATTCTGTGAAGTCGTTCTATTAATATCCCCATTTTTATTTACTTATTCACTTATTTTACTTTTTTTGGTGGCACTGGGGATGAACCCAGGGGCATGCTATCTCCAAGCTATACCCCCAGCCCTTTTTTATTTTGAAACAGAGTTTCGCTCAGTTGCTGAGAGTCTCACTAAGTTGCTGAGGCTGGTCTTGAACCTGCGATCCTCCTGTCTCAGCCCCCCAAGTACTGGGATTAGAGGTATGCGCCATCACACCCAGCTTCCATTTTACTCCTGAAGAAATGAGTCTCAGAAAAATTTGCTGACTTGCCCAAGATTACATGGTTTATATATTATATTTTAAAAACATGTAGTTTTCAATGAAACATAACAGAAGACACAGAGACAAACCCATAGAATCATAGTCCTCAGATTCTTATCAAAGGTACCAAAAGCATACACTGAAGAAAAGACAGTCTCTTTAACAAGTGGTGCTAGGAAAACGGACATCTATATGCAGAAGAATGAAACTAGATCCCTATCTCTAACACTGTACAAAAACCAACACGAAATGGATTTAACCCCCCCCCCACCAAACATAACACTAGAAACTTTGAAACTGTTTGAAAAAAATAGGGGAAACACTTCAACACTGCAGGCAAAGACTTCCTCAACAGGACCCCTATAACCCAGGAAAGAAAATAAATCTACAAATGGGATGGTGTCAAATTAAAAAGCTTCTGAACAGCAAAGGAAACAGTTAACTGAGTACGGGACAACCTACAAAATGGGAGAAAAATCTTAGCCAGCTACTCTTCCAACAAAGGATTAATATCCAGAATATATGAAGAGCTACAAAAAATTTCAACAGTAAAAAAGCAAATAACCCAATCAACAAATGGCCAAATGAACTGAATGAATAGACACTTCTCTAAAGGAGAAGTACATATGAAAAAATGTACAATTATGTGAAAAGTGTTCACATCTTTAGCCATTAGGGAAATGCAAATAAAAACCACCCTGAGATTCCATTTCATTCCAGCTAGAATGGCAATTATCAAGAATACAAATAACAATAAATGCTGGCGAGGATCAGGGGGTGGCGGGGGAGGAACTCAGACACTGTTGGTGGGAATGTAAATGAGTATAGTCACTATGGAAATCAGTATGGCGGTTACTCAAAAAGCTAAAAAGAGAGCTATCACATGATCCAGCTATACCACTCTTTGGTATTTATCCAAAAGAATCTAAGTCAGCATACTTTAAAGATACATGCATAGCTAAGTTTATCACAGCACACTTCACAATAGCCAAGTTATAGAATCAACCTAGGTGTCTGTCTACAGAGGAATGGATAATGAAAATGACACACACACACACACACACACAATGGAGCTTTATTCAGCCATAAAGAATAATGAAATGATATCATTTGTAGGAAAATGGATAGAACTGGAGAGCATAATTTTGAGCAAAATAAGAAAGAAAAGTAGTGTATGTTTTTCCTCATATGTGGAAGCTAGAGGGAAAAAGAGATGCCAAGAAAGCAGAAGGAAGACCATTAGGGTAGTGGAAGGGGTGGGTGGGGGAGGAAGAGAGGGTAGGGGAGGTATTAGGGAATAAAAATGATCACATTTTTAATGTGTGTAAGAATATCCCACAATGAAGTTCACTGTTCTGTATAATGAATAAGTGCCAGTGGGGGGAGTGTGGTCTTCTGAAGCATTTCAGTAAGGTAAGCTGGACAGAAGCCTGTGTGAAGATCGGACCCCAAACCCTCCTCCAGAAACAGAACTTCTGGAAAAGACAAATGTTAATTGGGTGCTACTGAGAGTTGGCACATAAATCAGATGCCACTGTAACACCTACTGAAATATTACCTAAGCAAACATTAAGTTGTGCTTGGTTGCACCATTTAATCACAGCATATTTATTCAATACCTCACAATTGAATGCATTTTATTGATCTATTCATTTACTCATTTATTCCTTCATTGATTAGCTGATATATACCAGGGATTGCAAGGCACTGAGGATATAAGATTCATCTTGTTCAGAGCCTAGAAAGGGATGAATGGACTTCCCCACTCCTTCCCCTTTCAAGTCTAGACCCTCCAGAGAAGGTTAAAGTAAAAGGTGTCCTTCGATACCAGGGCAGAGGTAGACACTCACAGCATATGGAAAGGCTTTGTGTCACAGGTGTGTAACTTTTCCAGTTTGTCTTTCGGATTTCCTGTTCTTAGGTCATTCTGTGTGGTAGCTTCTTCTTTCCTACTTTTCCAGCTTTAGGATCAGAAACTCCCCTTTCCCTGATCTAACAGGAGACCTGTGTGGAGCAGAATGTGACCTGCAACTATACCTGATGCTAAGATACAGCTGGAGCTGGAACCTTGCGGGGGGCAGTGAGGACCCAGAGGGAGTTAGAAGAAGGGCAGGACCATCCAGGAGGGGAGGTGGAACTTGAGAGAGAGCACACTCTATGCTAGGTACTGGGGGTGGCTAGTTTCAAAGAAAGACTCTATCCACAAATGTTTTATTTTCAGCAAAATAACATTGTCCATCTTAGTAAATTGCTTATTCGAATGGTATTGAACTTAATAGTTTTTAAAATTTGAGTGGTAAATGTAGTTTGATTTTAAGTGTAAAAGCAATAAATCTAGCTGGGCGTGGTGGTGCACGCTTGTAATTCCAGTACTTGGGAGGCTGAGACAGGAGGATCACGGGTTTGCGGCCATCCTCTGCTACTTCGTGAGGCCTTCTGCAACTTAGTGAGACCCTGTCACAAAATAAAAAGAATGAAAAATAGGGCTGGGGGTGTAGCTCAGAGGTAGAATGTCCCTGGGTTCAATCCCCAGTACCGCAAAAAAACCCACAATAAATCTGACTTATAAATTAAAACATAGTTGGCTTTCTATATGTATACTATTGTGTGGGAAGTTGATAAAAACGGCTCTGGGATTTATTGTTTCTTGGTCTTTTGTCTAAGATCAAGTGAAAATGACTCTGGTGTTCACTGAATTATTTGATTACTTTTTCCATTTTAAAAATTAAGGTATAATTTATACCGTAAAATTTACCCTCCTCAGTATACATTCCTGTGAATTTTGACAAACACATATAGAAATGCAGCCACCACTGTGATCAAGCTGTAGAATGATCCCACCATCACTAAAAACGTCCACCATACCACTTTGTGGTGCATTCCTCCCAGCATCTCTAGTTCCTGGCAACCACGATGTGTCCTCTGTCCCTAGTGTTTTACTCTCACAAAATGTCATAATAATGGAAGTAAACATGTAGTCTTTAGTAAGCAAACAAATCTTTGTTGAGGTATAATTGACATATAATAAATTGCACATATTTACAGGTACAATTTGGTAAGTTTTGAGGTGTGTGTATACTCACTTAACTGTTACTGCAATAAAACAAATGCATATGTCCATCATCCCAAAAAGTTTCCTCTTGCCCCTTTGAAATTCCACCTCCCATAACTCCCCAATCCTCTTCAGCCTCAGGCAACCACTAATTTGCTTTCTGTCACTATGAATTACTTGGCATTTTCTAAAATTTTACCTAATCCTTTTTGTCTTACACTCAACATACTAATTTTGATATCTATGCATGCTGCTGTATCAATAGTTTTTTTGGCTAATATTCCATTTTATAGACTATTTACGTATGCATCTGCTAAGTGACATTTAGGTTGTTCCAATTGTTGAACTATTTACAAATAAAGGTGCTATGAACATTTGTGTATAAATTTTTGAAAAGGCTTTTTTCTTTCACTTGGATAAATACCTACAGTGAAATAGTTGGGTCATATGATATGTGTAGATTTAACATTTTAAAAGGCTGACAAACTATTTTTCAAAGTGGTTGCACTTTTTGTATACCCCCCAGCACTGTGTGAATTCTATTTCCTCATCATCCTCACAAACACTTGGTTCAGTTGTAATTTTTTTTTTCAGTACTGGAATTGAACCTAGGGACACTCTACCACTGAGCTATATCCTGAGCCCTTTTTAACTTTTATTTTTTTTTTAATTAAGAGCTGGGTGTGTAGTTCAGAGGTAAAAATGCCCTTGGCTTCAATCTCTAGTATCATCAAAAAAGATATGCAATTTGCAAATACTATTTTTCCAAATGTATGAATTATCTTTTCTTAGTATTATCAGTATCTTTCAAAGAGCAGAAGTTCTTAATTTTGATTAAGTCCAACTTATGAATTTTTCCAGACTTTATAGTCCAAAGTTTGGTAATATATCTAACAAATCATTGCCTATTCAAGATTACAAATTTTCTTCTATGTTTTCTTATAAAGTACTATAGTTTAGAGTTTTATAGTTAGGTCTTATATTCCACTTTGGGTTAGTTTTTATATAGCGTGCAAGGTATGGTTCAAGGTTCTTTAAATAGTTGCGTGAACTCAAGTCTCAGAAATACTATAATGTTTTCTCAAGGTGGTTGGCTGACAAGGGAAGGGAAAGAATAAGGTAGTATCAAAAAGGAGGCATAAGTCAGGTGTGCTAGTGCATGCTTGTAATCCTAGTACGTGGGAGGCTGAGACAGGAGGATCACAGGTTTAAGGACACCCTCAGCAAGTAGTGAGACTCTCATCAACCTAGTGAGACCCTGTTTCAAAATAAAAATAAAATAGGGCTGGGGGGTGTAGCTCAGAGGTAGAATGCCCCTGGGTTCAATCTCAAGTACCCCCCAAACCCCCCTCCACAAGCCATAAAGTCAGGAGACTTTAAACTTTTGAATAGGGGAGAGATTTGGATGTGGTTTTAGATCTTAAAGGAGCCGCTTGAAAGAAAGAGTGAACAACCAATAAAGATTCTCCTCACTAGAAAAGCTTCGCTCTGACTGTCTTAATTATCCTAACTATATTCCCACCATCGAGCACAGTGGCATGCACATAGTAGAAATGGCATGCACAAAATGTTGTGGAAGGGAGGAAGCAAACAATGAAGGAATCAGTGCAAGGGGAAACGGAACCGACTACAGAAAGGCAGGAGCCTAACATCAAACTCCAAAGAACAGCAGGAGATAAAAGTGCAGGAAAATAACGCAGTTCACATCCCATAGCATTTTATTGTTATTATTATGAAGCAAAGACATGTGCTGAGGATGGGGAAAGGAATGTGGAGCAGGGCCTGAGGAGTCCATGAAGTGTTGCAATACTCCATGTGGGTGAGGAAGAGGAGGACCACTGGGGCTAGGGTGGGTATTTCAGGAGGCAATAAGACAGGATTGCCTACTTAAAAAAAAAAAAAAAACCTCTAAAAAGAAGAAAATCCTGTCATTTGTGACAGCATGGGTGAACCTGGAGGCATTGTGGTAAGAGAAATAAGTCAGACACAGAATGAGGGGTGCTGCATGAAGTCACTTCCCCGTGGAACCCACAAAAGTTGGACTCATTGAAGCAGAGTAGAATCTTAGTGACCAGAGGCTGGAGGGATGTTGGTTAAAGAGCACAAACTTCCAGTTAAACAGGAGAAATAACTTCAAAAGATCTAGTGTACAACATGGTGACTGTAGTTACAACGTATTGTATACTTAAAAATCACCAAATGAATTTTAAATATTCTATCATAAAAATAAAAATGTGACATAATGCATATGTTCATTAGCTTGATTCAGCTATTCTACGTTATGTATTATAAACATATAAAACTTTGTCAATTAAAATATACAAAATATTGGATGCATGTTTGTTACTCAGCTATTAATGCATCCATAAGATCAGGACAAGGGTGCTCCATTGTATGCTAAGAGATGAAAATCTCATCTTAACCAAGAGCGCCATTATAATACCAAGCACTTTGAAAATTTCTAGGAGTAGTGAGGGTTTGGGGAAGGCATTTTAAATAGGGAACCCTTTTGTAAAAAAACCTTTCACATCACACCCTATATGCAACTGTGTCAAAGTTTGCTCTTTAAATGTGAGGTTTTTCCCTCTCCTAAAACTATTCCTTGGGTCTAATGAAGGAACTTTTGAAACATGCATTTATGGATCATTGTGTCCCAGACTCTTATCGAGAAGTGGGATTTTCTAACTTACAATTTTCTTGAACTTCTCTTGGACTCTTCCCAGAATCTTCTGTGGGAGCTGTTGGGCCACAACCTGTCATAGACTCCAAGAGAATCAGGCATAGCCTGTGGGGGTGCGATAGTTAATCTAATTTGTCAACTTGACCAGATCATGATACGCCCAAGATCATGTGACTTTGGGTGTGTAACAGCAGATTAAACAGAAAGTCCTGCCCTAAATGTAGGCAGCAGGGTTCTGATAGGTGCAGGAGTTAGATAAAAGGAGAAAGCCACGTAGAGGGATGTGCGACTCTCTGAAGAAAACGCATCTGCTCTCGTCTGAGATCGTCGGCCTCCAACTTCGCCGTTTCTCTAGAGCTTCTTGATCTTCTGCTCTCGTCTGAGATCGTCGAACTGAAATTTCACCATTGTTTCTCCTAAGAGCTCTTAGACCGCTCGACCAGCTGCTGGTTCCTCTGACTCTCCTCGTGCAGTCGGAACTCGGGACTACATTGTAAGCTGATCTGATAAATCCCTTTTTCCATATACTCATTCTGTGAATTCTGTTAGTCTAGTGAACCCTGACCAATACAGGGGGGAATGACGCCATAGCTTACACTAGAGGGAAGCTTCCTAAAGCTTGGTTTGATTACACAGTATCACACTTAAAATGTTTCACTTAAAATTAAGATGTAGCAACATTTGGTGTTCTCATTCCCCCCTCTCCCTATACATGTTGTCTTGTTCTATTTCTGTTGCATATGAACTTGTGCCCACCATGCGTCAGCAAGGTCAGCAAGGCTGAGAACATTAATTCGAACACATATCATTCTCACTCTAAAATAATGAGTTCCATACGGGTATACTGCAATGACCTGTGCCATTCAGAAAATATGCCATTGTGGGGAGTAGGGACAGAATGATGTGTTGTGATGGAATAAACAAATGTGTCCTAGAGTCACCCCATTGCAGCATGATGTCAATCCCCTGCTCAAGATCTCCTCATAACCCCCCCACTGAATTTAGAACAAAACCCAAAATTTTCCCCGTGGTTTATAAGGCCCAAGGTCTTGTGGACTCTTGCTGCCCCCCAGACCTCACTTCTTCCCACAGGGCTCCAGTGAACTGGCCATTGTTTTCCTCAAATACACTAAAGCCGGAAAATGGATGGACCTGGAGAACATTGTTAAGTGAGATTAGTCAGTCAGAGAAAGTGAAGGGTTATACGTTTTCTCTCATATGTGGAAGCTAGGGAGTAATTGGGACATGAGGGACTTTAGATAATGGAGGAAAAACTCCAGTGGAGCCAGGGAGGTGGTCTAAGGGAAGGTTGTGGGGGTGGAGGGAAGGAAAATCAGTGAAGGACACACTTCCATCAACATTATGTACATATGTGAGAATACTAATGTCAATCTCAATATCTTGTATGGGGAAGGGGGGAAGAAGTGGGGAGGGAGCCAGGGGAAAGCCTGCCAAGTGCTGTGTGCATGTATGTCACCGTCACTATGAATTACATAATGATGCGAGACTCTAATGAACCAGTAAGTTAAAAAAAATACACTAAGCCCCATTTTCACTAGAGGCTTGTACTTGCTATTCCCACTGCCTGGTGTCTGGTGGCCCCAGACCTTCATGGAACTAGCTATTTCTTATTACTTAGAGAATGAGACTCCAATCCTTGTAGAGTCTACATCCTAAAAATCTCTTGAATGCATTTTTTCTTTGAACATAAAGCCTCTTGAGCCCCATCTTTTGTCTTACCTTATCATGGCTCCACAGCACAGTCCACGTACCTTGTATTACTTTTCTTTCCTTAATTGGCCAAATTTTTCATATTTCCTTATCTACTAGGGATTGAACCTAGGGGCATTCTACCTCCGGGGTACACTCTCAGCCCTTTTTCTGTTTTCAAACAGGGTCTCACTAGGCTGCTGAGAGTCTCACTACACTGCTGAGGCTGTTCTCTAACCTGCAACCCTCCTGTCCCAGCCTCCCAACTACTGGGATTACAGGCATGTGCCACTGTGCCCAGCTTCATATTTTCTCATCTTTTGCACTTGTTTTTTCTACCTATGATATTTTCCCCCTTCTTCACGTTTTCAACTTCTTTTACGACCCAGCTCCAATGCCACCTCTTTCCCAAAGCCTTTCTTGATCTGTCCTCCAGTCTGAATTAGCTGAGTTAAACACATCCTCTCCTGGGGTGTTGTAATGCACTCTACCTGACAGAACGAGCGGCTGTCCACTGAACTCCAATCCTCACACTGATTGCAACCCAGTAGTGCCAGGGCAGGAGCTCCCCACTGGTGATGACATCGTCCAGCCGCCTTGCAGCAAGGTGGCCACAAGACCAGTTCTTGACAGTGGAATGTGAGCGGGAACGAAGCATGCCACTTCCAGGGCTGTGACCTCTTAAGCAGACGGACCTTGCTACCGTTTGGATCTGGAATGTCCCCCTGGTGTTAAAGGATTGGTCCCCAGCCCATTACAGTATTGGGAGGGGTAGAACCTTTAGCATGTGGGGAGTAATGGGAGGTGTTAGGTAATTGGGGGTATGCCCTTTATAAAGGGGATCATGGAACTCTGATCTCTTCCTCTCTGCTTTCTGAGCACCATGAGGTAGCTTCCTTTGCTGTGCACTGCCACCATCATGTGCCATCACAGGCCCAAAATCAATGAAGGCAACAGACCATGGACTAAAACCTCCAAAACTAAGACAAAATAAACCTTTTCCTCTTCTTAAGCTTATTTATCTCAGGTATTTTGTTACAATAATGGACAGTTGACTAACACATACCACTTTTGAGCTGTCTGTCCCCTTCTTCAGGTTTGATGCAAGTAATAAGCCCTTGGGGATGGTAAAGCCACATGATGGAAGGACCTGGCCATCAAAATGGAACACTGGATAGTTATGGGAGAAATAAACCCCAGGGATCTCTATTTTATGAAGAAAATTTGTTAAAAATATAATTCAGCTGGGTGTGGTGGCACACACCTGTAATCCCAGTACTTGGGAGGCTGAGACAGGAGAATCCCAGCCTCAGCAATTTAGCAAAACTCAACGCAGCCTAGTGAGATCCTGTTTTAAAACAAAAAATTTTAAAAAAGGCTGTGGAGCTTGGAGGGAGAATGCCCCTGGGTTCAATCCCCAGTACCCCATATATATATATTATATATATTACACATATTATACACATGTATTAATATACGTAAGTCAAATTATATATAACCCAAAAGAAATAAAAATCCCAGTACCAAAAAAAAAAAAACCCAACAAACAAAACCCAGTCATTTGCAGCTAAAATATTCTAAGAAAATAACAGACTGACGTTTGCCTAGGTTATTGGTCCATTGAAGGCTACACACTTCGTGTTTCCATGTGTGTGTTACTGAGGATTTAAACCAGAATCTACCTCTGAGCTATACCCCCAGTCCTATTTTTATTTGGAAACAGGTCTGAGTTGCAGAGGGCCTCGCTAAATTGCTGAGGCTGGCTGTGAACCAGGGATCTTTCTGTTTCAGCCTCCCAAGTACTGCGATTACAAGGGGGGGGGGCACCACACACACACCTAGCTTTGTGTTTCCTTTAAGCCAAGGAGGAGGGTGGGAATTTTGACTCTTGCTTTCATGGCATCAGGGCTCAAATATTAATATGCTTGATAGCCTTACACTCTGAGGAAACAGTCAATAACTTTAAGATACATTCCTTAAATGAAATTAGCAATGTAGGTTTAAAGTCCAGACATCAAAATAATATTTTCCTCCAAAGGTTCTACCTCCAAGGCATTTTTCCAGAAAGCAAACTTAACACTCTCACCTTTTTTTGAATGCCCAAAGTGAGGTATGTAAACCGGTTTCCTTTGACTTTAATGAGAAGACTTTCAGCTTATTCCTTTAAAATACTGTTCCTGAATTGCAAATTACTTCATGGTCTTTTTTTTAAGCGAGCTCTCTTCCTAGACTGACAGAGCCAGCTGCAGAATTGTGCTATGGAAATGATATCATCAGCACTTTGTCCTTGAATAAGACTACAGCCATTACATCTGGCTCCTTTTCACACAGCAGCAGCAACCCAATACATGCGTGTTTACAGCAACAGTGTCACCAGTATCAGAAAGCATCAGCCTTGCACTCTACCAGCTGGCAGTGGAGATCAAAAAGAAAGATGAGCATAAAACACCTGAACCTTGCCGGGCGTGGCGGCGCACGCTTGTAATCCCAGTACTTTGGGAGGCGGAGACCGGAGGATCCGGGTTCACGGCCAGCCTCAGCGCTCTCTCTCTCTCTCTCTCTCTCTCTCCTTAGTGAGGCCCTCTGCAACTTCGTGAGACCCGGTTTCAAAATAAAAGTATAAAAAATAGGGCCGGGGGCATGGCGCGGAGGTAGAACGCCCCTGGGTTCAATCCCCGGTACCGCAAAAAAAAAAAAAAAAAAACCCTGAACCTCTTTTTAAAAAGTCATTTTAATTATAATACATTTATTCTTAATGTTTAAACTTTAGCTTGTCTAGTATTCAAAGAGCATATTACAATTAATGTTGATATTGGCAGTGGGAAATTCTTTAAAATGTACTAGTTTACATTCGTATTTATGCCCCTTATACTTTAATATCAGAATTGTGCTATTTAATTATAATTAGATGTTAATTATAACAATGTAATTTAATGGTCAAATTACATAAAAATAAAATTTAATTTTTATACCTGGCACAAAAGGTAGTCTAGCACCCCCAGAATCCTATTCCTAGAGAAAGCCACTGTGAACTGTTTAGTGGTATTCCTTTTATAACTTTATTCATACATAAACTTTCCTTTTAAATGGATGGGCTCTTCTATTTAAGGGAAAGAAAATTATTGTCTGAATCAAATAAATTTGCGATATAATCAAATTATAACAAGCTGGACATGGGTAGTGCATGCCTGTAATCCCAGTACTTGGGAGGCTCAGACAGGAGGAGCACAGATTCAAGGACAGCTTCAGCAACTTAGTGAGACTCTTAGCAATCCAGCGAGACCCTGTTTCAAAATAAAGAATAAAATAGGGCTGGGGGTTATAGCTCAGATGTAGACCCCTGGGTCCAATCTCCGGTACAGACACACACACACACACACACACACACAAAGTATAACAATAAAATATTTGAGAGCTATATTTACTATGAAAAATGTTGTATAAGTCTGTCACATTTTTTATTAAAGTGAGTTCCTCACCTGGCAAAATCAACTAAATAGTTCATTAAGTTATAAAATTAATCTTTCAGGAATAAAAACAAGTAGTTTTATAATTTGAAAATTTTGCATGTTCTTAAACAAATGGCTACCTCTCTCTCTAAAAGAGGTATTTAATAAAAATTTTATTAAAATGAAGCCAAAATGTTAACACCATTTATATATAAGATCATCAAACTTTTTGTCATTTATCTTTTTTTTTTGCAGTACCGGGGATTGAACGCAGGGGCATTCTACCTCCGCGCTACACCCCCGGCCCTATTTTTTATGCTTTATTTTTGAAACCGGGTCTCACGAAGTTGTGGAGGGCCTCACTAGATAGAGAGAGGGGGGGAGAGAGAGGAGAGAGAGATATAGATTGATCGCACGCGCGCATGCATGCTGAGGTTGGCTGCGAACCTGGATCCTCCGGTCTCCGCCTCCCAAAGTACTGGGGATTACAAGCGTGCGCCACCACGCCCGGCTGTCATTTATCTTTAATAAATCAATTTTTCTATTGTCATGTATTTCCATTCCAAAACCTGATTAATGCAAAGACACATTAGTAAATGAAAAAATAAATGTAAGGTTCTAATTTAGTAAAATTTAAAATTTTTGCAGTAGAGGGGATTGAACCCATGGCCTTGTGAACATCAGGCAAGCACTCTGCCACTGAATTACATCCCTAGCCCTCTCCTTTTTAAATTTTTGACACAGGGTCTCGCTGAGCTACAAAGGCTGGCCTCACTCTTGTGATCCTCTGCCTCACCCTTCCAAGTAGCTGGGATTATAGGTGTGCATCGGCACATGGGGTTCTATTACTCATTTTTAAATTGGGTTTTTTTGTCATTGGGGTTTTGAAGGTCTTCATATATTCTGGCTATCAACCCCTTGTCATATATACATTGCAAATATTTTCTCTCATTCTGTAGGTTGTTTCTACACTGTTTCCTTTGCTGTGCAGTAGCTTTTTAGTTTAATCCCTTTTGTTTTTTCCTTCTGCCTGTGCTTCAGGGTCTTATCCAAAATATCCTTGTCCATTCCAGTGTTCTGAGAGGTTTCCCCAATGTTTTCTTCTAGCAGTTTCATAATTTCAGGTCTTACATTTAAGGCTTTAATCCATTTTTTAGTTGACTTTGTAACTGGTAAGTCTAGTTTCATTCTTCTGCATGAGAACATCCATTTTCCCAGCACCACCTACTGGATTCTGTCCTTTCCCCAGCATGTTCTTAGCACCTTTGGTGCACATCAGCTGGCTGTGGACGCATGGGGTTACTTCCAGGACCCCTATTCTCTTCCACTGGTGTGTGCACCTGCTTTTCTGCCAATACCAAGCTGTTTTGCCTACTGTAGTTTTGTAGTATATTTTGAAGTCAGATGGTGTAATGCCTTCCACTTTGTTCTTTTTACTCGATTGCTCTGGTTATCTTGATATAATTTTGGTTAATTTTTATATAAAGGTCATTAATAACATTAGATGGTCTATTGCAATGGTTCAATTTAAAAACAATGGCTTTCGATCACCAAGAAAAGCTTTACCATTCACAAATGCTGGTCAAGTTTTGTTACTAAGCTCATTTGATGATAAAATTACCAACTACTCCTTGAGCCAGCAACTCCTCTCACTGCCATGGCTGTAGAAACATGGCACCTACCTGAACACAGGACCCTCCAAGTGCCATTTCTAGATAACATTGAGCTAATTAAAGACACAATTCATAAATAACAATGGAAATTACTCCTCATTATCCTGACTCTTAAATCTACCGGTTCTGTTATTTTTATTCTACCATCACTCTTCCAGGTAGCAAGCTCAAAACTGCTTTATGCCTTTCTTTTTCTTGCTTCTTCTATCTAGTTGCCCCAACTCCTAATCTGCCCAGATCAGTTCTCAAGTAATTTTTCTTATCCCTTTTTTAAAACTTGTTTCAAGTTTTACCATTTTATTTTATACATTTATTGGTGCATTATATAATGTTTCATATCATATTGTAGTTCATTGTGATGACATCCCCCTTTTAAAAAAATAGATCTTTAGGGAAAAAATGGGAGGTACTGGGGATTGAACCCAAGGTTATTCTATCTGAACTACATCCCCAGCCCTATTTTAAAAATTTGGAACAGGTTCTTGCTAAGTTGCTGAGTCTGTCCCTGAATCTGCATTCTTATCTCAGCCTCTCAAGTACAGGGATTATAGGCATGTACTAACATGCCTGGCTAAAATTAGTAAATTTTTAATGACAATTTATTATTGTATAGTCATCCCTCAGTAGGTGCAAGGGATTGGTTTCAGGTCTTCCTGTGGATACCCATAAATATTTAAATCCCTTATATAAAATGGCATGGTATTTGCATATAATCTATGCCTATCCTAGTGAATACTTTCTTATAATACCTCACATAATGAAAATGCTATATAAAGTTATCCTGTAGTGTTTAAGAGTATGAGATGAAAAATGTCTGTAAATATTGAGTATAATTTTTTCTGAATATTTTCAATCCTCAGTTGTCTGAATCCAAGGGTGTAGAATCAATGGGTATGGAGGACCAACTGCATTTATTGGGCACAGTTGAATGTGTGGATATGTTGGGTAATTATTAATAATGCCTTCTTTGACTCTTAAATGTATCCTAATTTGGATAGGTTATAAGGCCACCTTACTCATATTCTACTGGGTGCGAAGTTCTATCATCTTGTCCACATGATGATCTAGTATTCATTTTCTTTGCTCTTCTTGCTGCCTATGCCATTTCAGGTCATTTTCTCTTTCACCGGGACTATTATAATAGTCTTTATATGATGTCATCTCATCTCTTCTTTTACTCCACCTTTAAAAAGTTGCCATATAAATTTCCATTACTCAGCCATAAAAAAGAAAAAAAAATCTGATTTGCAGGAAAATGGATGGAACTAGAGAACACTGTCTAGTGAATTCAGCCACTCTCTGAAAGTAAAGGGTTGTATGCTTCGTCTCATCTGTTGGAAGCTACAGAGGAAATAGAAACATAAGGGACTATAGATAAATGAGGAGAGAGACTAGTAGAATAATGGAAGGGGATGGGGGGGAATGGAGTGGGGAGAGGAAAAAGGAGGATGGAGGAAGGAAACAGTTCAAATAATGCTATGTCTATATATGAAGGGATCACTGTCAATCTTACTAACATGTACAGGGAGGGAGGAGAGGAAGTGGGTGGGATGTGGAAGAAAACACACCAACTGCTGTGTGCATGTATATTTGCATCACTTTGAACTTCACAATGGTGTATAATTACAATGCACTAATAAAAGTATTTTAAAACTTACGTATTAAGAGGCTGGCCTTAAACTGTTACTCCTAGCCAGGAGTGGTGGTACACGCCTGTAATTCCAGTACTTGGGAGGCTAAGAGAGGAGGATCCCAGGTTCAAGGCCAGCCTCAGCAACTTAGACTGTTAGCAACTTAGCAAGACCCTGCTTCCAAATAAAATAGGACTAGGGGTGTAGCCTGGAGGTAGAAGGCCCCTGGGCTCCATTCCCAGTACCACCAAAAATGAACAAACAAAACAAAAACAAACAAAAAACTCTTATTCCTCAGTCCCCAAATCTCCAATGGCTCCCCAATGCTTATTACTCTTACTCCTCACTCGCTGTAATTTTTAAGGCCTTTTGAGCCTTGCCACATCAATATCTCCCCTCATAGAGCCACCAGAACATCTAATTTGAACCATGCACTTTAAATTTTAGGTATACTTTTTAAATCTTAACTTTGATCAATTTATAACAAATGCAATCAAATGTTAGATATTAATAATTCAAGTACTACACTTTTAACACACCAAATCAGGCTAGTTGAAGAATATTTTGAGAATAGCAACTCAACCATTTAAAAGGTTGTTAGTGTTTGCAACTCCTTCCCTATAAGCATTTGATGTCAATACTATACAACCAAAAAAGAACCTACCCCATAAAAAACCCAACCACCTGAAACAGAACAAAATCAGATGTAGAGGCTGGTATGACTGTAAGTATATATTCCTTATACACAATTACAAATTTATTTTCATCAAAATGCCATTGTTTTCAAAAAGTAAATATAAATGTCAAATTATAGAATATGCCTGCAACTAGTCAATTTTACATGTTTTACACAGTGATTCCACAAAATACAACTTATTAAAAAAAGGTTCTGTTGCTAAAGATTTTGAATAATGAAGTTGTGGTCTCACAGCACTGAAAATACAAAGTCATGCACCCACTCATGGTAGATCTATGGTTATAACCCAGGTTGTCTTTCAGACCAGTATTTGGTTTACTGTACCTTCCTGCTTGGCTGCTTCAATCTGCCACTGGAAATACCACCTTTTTTTCCCTCTCACCACATTTTGCCTGTACCTTAAAAAAAAAACCACTTAAATGGAGATTACCTATGCTTAAGAGTCTTTAAAAAGCAGCAAAATATCAAGTAATAAGCCGGGCATGGTGACACACACCTATAATCCCAGACTTGGGAGGCCGAGACTGGAGGATTGCAGCTTCGAGACCAGCCTCAACCACTTAGAGAGACTCTCAACAACCTAGTGAGACCCTGTTTCAAAACAAAAAAAGGGATAGGGAGTGCCGCTTAGAGGTAGAACACCCCTAGGTTCAATCCCCAATACCTCTCCCCACACACACATGAAAATTCAATAGGTTAAACAGGTAATCTCTTTATAACTGCAATAATTGATGAGAATTCTGTGAAAAATCATTTAACCTTGCACTGGATTGCACTGGACGTTGCAAATGGTATTGCACCAGTGAATTAATTTTTATTAATCATCTTAATCTCTAAACTGAGTTATTTCTCATTTGCTTATAAATTAAAAAATTTTGTATTCTTTCCCATCCTCATTATTAACATGACTCTTTTAAAGCAACAAACATAACTGAACATTGCTTTCTAATTTTGGTATATGTGTTCAATATGGAATATTTGGGATACACAAAAGCACAAAAAAAATCAGAAAAATATCAATCATGATGTAACCTACAATAAATGCTAATAATGTAATATATTTCCCTCCTATCTTTTTTCCCAAACATAATTGAGATCATCCTAGGTTTAAAAGTTTGTACTTTATTTCTATTTAACACGTCACAATCATTTCCCCATGCTGTTAAAATTTACCATAAACTTTTTAATGGCAGTATGTGTCATATAACTTACCCATTCCCTTAATATATTGGTCCTTGATGGATGGATACTGGATGAATTTTATGAATGAATTAACACAGAAATTCCAACACTTAATTCCTTCTACCTCTCAACTGTATTCAATGTATAGTTCAGTAGGATCTTGAAAAAATGATAAAACCTTAGACACTTAGCAAAAACACAAGATATATATTCTAGAAGGTTGAGAATCCAAACATATCCTCTATTGATCCTCTTGCATTAACTGCAAATAGTTTATTGGGGGGAAAAGGAACAAATAAAGTCACTGTCATCTACTCAAGGTACAGATAAACATAACCTATAACTATTAACTATGTTATTTTCCATTTTCTTCATCATAAAAGTTTTGTACAGGCTGATACACCCAACTAAAAATGATCTCATCAATTTAAAAGATACCTTTAAAAAGCCGGGCGTGGTGGCGCACGCTTGTAATCCCAGTACTTTGGGAGGCAGAGACCGGAGGATCCGGGTTCGCAGTCAGCCTCAGCTCTCTGTCTCTCTCTCTCCCTCCCTGTTTCTCTCTCTCTCTCTCTCTACCTAGTGAGGCCCTCCGCAACTTCGTGAGACCTGGTTTCAAAATAAAGTATAAAAAAATTGGGCTGGGGGTGTAGCACGAAGGTAGAAAGCCCCTGGGTTCAATCCCCAGTACCGCAAAAAAAAAAAGATACCTTTATAAAAAAGGTCAAAAAATTAATCATTCTTTAAAATAACTTTTACAAAGCCAATAGCAAAAAGTACAAAGTGTATATAGTCACCTTGAATCACTTTTGAAATAGAAATGAACTGGTACACACAACACCCAAGGTCACTGCCCGCTCAGTGCTCAGGACCTAGTGGAGTGGAGGAAAGAGGAGAAAGGCAATATTCAAGTATGCATATGTTGGGGGTGGTGCCCATCTCCCCACTTTGTTTCCTTTTTTCTTCTGTTGATGATCATTCATGCTCATGAATGTTCACTAATACTCACTTTAAATCAATGGGGTTTTCTCACATTTTAAAACAAATCAATCATACATTGATTACTACTTATCAGGCTCATTTCCAATTCTATCATTCAGAAGTATAAGACAGAAAGCTTTCTTTTAATTAAGTTCTAGAAAAAGGTTCCTAGGGCATATTAAGACAATCTTTGTCACTTGCATGATGCAGCTATAATACCTTTTCAATTACCACAGTAGATCCCAGTTCTACCACCAATGAATCTATACATTTAAAGAATAAACAATAAAAACACCGATAACATATGAGGTGTAAACAGTAATTATAATTAACCTTTTCTAAAAGTATGTGTAACAGTACATAATAGAATAACAATTTAACTCAAGTCTTTTTTTCTGTTTGCTCAAAGCATAAAGCAGAGATAACAGATACCAGATTAACATGCAACATTTTTTAAGGGTTAATGTACTTATAAAAGATGGAAATTCACCAGTAAAATGCTGTCATTATCCCCCCAAACTACCTTGACATTATTACTGCACTTCATGATCAACAGGCCCTACTTGCGTAGGTCACCTGGCCAACATCTTACATTTCTGGAGCTTGACATTTCAGTCAATTATGGATACCGGAACCTGTTACAATAACAAAGTAGCACATGTACAAAGTAGTTGATTTTACTGCTTTACTAATGGAGAGGTCCCCCCTCCAACCTGCCCACTTCCTCCCTTCCTCAGAACAAAAATCTCCCCCAGCCATCCACGGACCTGTCTTGTCAAGAAAGCCCTGACACATTGTTTTTCTAGATAGGTCCTAACACATCAGCGCTAAGGAAACAGAAATGCACCAAAGGACTCAAACACTCTTACTTCCTGGAAGATTTCTTGTGTCTGAAATTTCCTAGCACAGAGAAACACAAGTTCATAAAACAATAAAGAAATAAGATAAAATTTCTCTCTTCTTGCACGCAAAGCTTGAGCAAAAAACCTTTTACTGTATTGGAAATTCCATGAAAACAAACCTAAAAATTTCAAAAGGCTTTACAATTTGTCAATATGTATAGTGTTCAATTTGGTGGTGGTGGTGGTGGTGGTGGTGGTGGTGGTGGTAGTGGTTATACAAAGAGACTAGTTGGAACACATTTTTTATCTAGGCTTCTCTAGTTAAATATGATAAACAAGAAAGATTATTATCTATAAAATTTGTCATATTTAAAATTAATACAGTAAGTAAAACGCATCTTATGTAGAAATTAAAATGATTAGGATACATTTTTCTCATCTCTAGAGACCAAAGGAGCCCTCATTAGACACAGCTGCCACCTTAATGCTGTATCTTGGACATTAACCTAAAAAATATATTTAAAAGTCCTTTGAGGTATTACCTTATCCATGGAACCATAAAGGGAAGTTTCAAGCAAAATTAATAAGAGGAATTCTGCCTGTCATCAATGTAAGAAATTTGGGAAAAGGGAATATAGTATGTAATATAGTAATTTAAAATCATATACACATTTCACTTTGCATGCAAAATGATTTATGATACAATATAATTGTATTGGATGAAAATACATCCAAGCTTTTCTCTAGAATTTACAATTACACTGAATGGTCAGTTTTTAAAACATGAATATATGAGAAATGTAATATGATTCTGTCAAATATTTTGGTTTGTAAATAGAATTGATATGAAAAGGAGGGTTTGGCACATACATACACACAAATTAAATGGCTCAGATCTAAATGAATGGCACTCAAAATTACTAACCACTAACCAAGAATTGAGGCTACTCTTACATAAGCAACAAACTGTTAAAGTTCTCAAACATACAGTATAATTTCCTGTTAAAATTGCTTTAAAAAACAGGAAGAGTTAACTTTCCTAGTCTCTGCATTAACTAATGCCAGGGTCATAAACTATTTTTATCAGAAAAGAGAAAAAATGGTTTTGCTCGTGCTCCTTTACACTATGGTTTGTTGTGAGTTAGGTGGGTATCTTCAATTTTAAGCCTTTTTATTCAAATAAAGCACAAACTGTGACTTAGAAACCCTCAGGTCTGTGTCATCAGTAAGACACGCATATACAATATTATAGAAACCACATTATTTATTACATGAACTTAGAAATAGAAACCAACAAAATCAATTCCAGGCACTTCTTGAGTACAGACTATGGGAAATTTCTACCAAAGCAGAGTGTAGACACACTAGATAGCAGACAATACCATAAAGATTTTAAGTTTAGTTTTTAGAACAATACCAAGGGGAGTTAGACAATCAGTAAAAATACCATGCAACTAATCCAACTGTATCCCGTTAGATTTCTTCACAATTTCATACTACCTTAGGGTTCAATAGAAGTCACTTTTTAGCATCTAAAGTACTAAATTGTACCTTTCTTTCCCATACTCCATTATCATGGTCTTAAAATAATCTATCATACATTCTTTGAGAGAGCATGACATAGAAGTTTTATTTTTGTATAAGTGGAACTGTAAAGATCTTTTTCTATATTACATCTACATCCACAGTCAATGCATGATGGCTGACTATTCTGATGTTTATAAAGCCCATTTCAACAGTTTTTTTTTTTTTGGTAAAACTAGGCTTTTCATTACAAAGTCCCTTAGACTTCTAATGTTGCTCTTTTCTCCTGCATAAACATGAAGAAAAATAAATAGAACTTGGGCTATGGTTTAATGATATCTTTAACCCATTATGTCCCACTGTCCTCTCTCTCTATATATATAACACCTATAAAAAGTTAAATTGAGCAATTTTATAGGTGTCTGTGGAATTTTACAGGTATCCTATATAAAGGATAAAGGGACATAATGGCTTAAGTTAAACACTACATATAGATTTAGTTTGGTATATTTTTTCCAGCTTAAAATGGTTGAACTGGTATTCTCCAAAACAACCATTCTTGGTAATGTTAAGATAATACACATATAACTTAATACCGTCCAGGCCTAACTAGTAGCTCAGGGAGCTGGCAGTCTAGGTTCTTTTCTTTCTGAATCTACTTCACAGCACATGAAGTTAAAATTAAGACACATTAAAATGTTAAATACAGTATAGTCGACAGGATTCTGCCACTGGCATCTACATGCTATATACATCACAATCTGGGGTTCTGATGGACTCACCCCTGACAATGCCCTCTCATGAGCAAAATCCAAATCAGTGAACTGAGCCAGTGGTGGGAACAGCTGGGAACTAGGCTACTCAGAGACTAGTAGTTTGGGGAACAGCAGTTATTGGCAAGGTTTAGTATACCTTCAGGACAGAGGAAAACATATCTTCATTGATGGTGAATGAACGTAAAGGAGAGCAAGGGATAGCTGGCTACAGGAAAGTTGATCCTGAAGCAAGAAGTTTCAGATTGTTGTTTGGAGAGCATGAGTGGTCAAAGTTAAATCAAATGAAAAAAACTTCTCTCTACCCAGGCTTGAAAGTGGTACTGATGCCAAGATACAACTGGGCAATTGAGAGAAGGTGACGCTAAAGTTCACAGATAATTTGTGATGTTCTCCTATCCCCTGTATACAAAGTATAGCAGACTAAAGGTTCATCCCCAAAATGCCTGCAGAGAAAACTAGAATGTTGTTTATGGGTTTTCTATGTACACTAATATAAAGAGATTTTGAGGATGTCTGTACTATATGTGGTTGCTGTAATGATAGCAAAAAATGTAAAGTGCCCATAAGAGAGGGGACAGTAGAGTCCCATTTCTAGGCATCAGGGACTTCACATCTTTCCTCAAGCTCCCTGCCCTTCTCTGTGATTCATCCTAACTACTCATTGTAACTAGGCACTTTTTAAAGGCCAGAAACAGAAACTCTTTCTTTGCTCAATTTCATGCCACATTTCTAAAATCACTTTTATCACCTGGATTAAAAATGCCAACCAGCAGAATTAAAGCACTTTTTGATTCTTAAGGCAAAATGTCATATAAGAAAATGAATAACCACTCCCCACTGCCCCAACCCACTTGCCTTCATTGTATTCTCTGTACACTGTGAGGGAAGTTAGAGCAAACCAAAAGTTTCAAATAAGAACCCTCAATATAGTGTGAAAGATATACTTTATAAATACTATGATGAAATTAAATACATTTTAATGTTTTAGCATATGATCACTTTTACCAAGATATCAAGAGAAGTCATATGACTTTCAAAATTGGTATCAAAACAGGATATTTAAATCCAGTCACATGTACAGAGGTATAAATCACTGTTCTTTTCAAAGCTGGTCACAAATGACTGT
>PVJS01032303.1:0-22857 GCA_004027185.1 Glis glis | reverse complement strand
TTACAGTTTGAAGCAATGTAGTCCCAGGTTCTGACTGCACGTGGAGAGTCAGAGGAACCAGTAGCTGGTCGAACGGTCTAAGAGCTGGAGTCTTAGGATCGGAGCAACCACTAATTCAGTCCCAGTCCAAGATGTGAAGATCAGGAAGCTCTTCGGAGAAACGATGGTGGAGTTTCAGTTCCAAGAGCTGGAGGCCGAGAAGATCAAGAAACTCTTCGGAGAAAGGCGAAACCGGCGGTCGACGATCTCAGGCGAGAGCAGATGCGTTTTTTCCTCGGAAAGAGTCGCATGCACTCTACGCGGCTTCTACCTCTTTTATCTAAGTCCCCACCTATCAGAATCCTGCTGCTACATTCAGGGCAGGGCTTTCTGTTTAATCTGCTGTTATACACCCAAAATCACATAATCTTGGGTGTGTCATGATCAGGTCCAGTTGACAACCTAGTTTAACTATCACAGAAATTAAAACTCAAAATGTTAGGAATGAAAACCCATCTCTCAATAATCACGCAGAATATAAATAGCCTCAACTCCCCAATCAAAAGACATAAGGTGGCAAATGAATTAAAAATCACAATCCATCTATATTCTGCCTGCAAGAAACACACCTTACAAGTAAAGATACACACAAACTAAAGGTGAAGGGAAATCAACTATAAGAAGACCCAGAGAAACCTCATAAACACGTGGAGACTGAACACCACACTGCTGAATGAGGAATGTGTCAGAGAAGAAATAAGGGGAGAAATTAAGAAATTCCTAGAAACAAATGAAAACAGAGACACAACATATCAAAATCTCTGGGACACCCTGAAGGCAGTATTAAGAGGAAAATTCATAGCACTGAGTGCCACATAAGAAGAAGAGAAAATCACCAAATAAATAACCTAAAGACACACCTCAAAGCCCTTGAAAAACAGGAACAGTCTAACCCCAAACAAGATAGGAAATTATTAAAATCAGAGCAGAAATCAAAGTAGTAGAAAATAAAAAAATACAAAAAATCAACAAATCCAAAAACTGGTTCCTTGAAAAAATAAACAAGATATATAAACCACTAGCCAACCTAACCAAAAGAAAGAGAGAATCAACCCAAATTACTAAAATAAGAGATGAAAAAGGTGATATTACCACTGACATCATGGAAATCTAAAGGATAATCAGAAACTACTTTGAAAAACTATACTCCAACAAAATGGAAAATCTAGGAGAAATTGACAAATTCCTAGACACATGCAACCTTCCTAAGTTGAATCAAGAAGACAAAGAAATTTTAAATCGACCAATAGCAATTAACGAGATTGAAGCAGCAATAAAGAGCCTACCATCAAAGAAAAGCCCAGGTCTACATGGTTTCCCAAGTGAATTTTATAAATCCTTTACAGAAGAACTAATCCCAACACTCCTCAATCTATTCCGTGAAATAGAAAGAAATAGGACTCTCCCAAACACATTCTATGAAGCCAACATCACACTAATACCAAAACCAAACAAAGACAGCTCAAGAAAAGAAAACTACAGACCTAGATCATTGATGAACTTAGACACAAAACTTCTAAACAAAATACTAGCAACACGCATTCAAAACCGCATCACGAAAATCATACATCATGACCAAGTCGGGTTCATCCCAGGGATGCAAGGCTGGTTCAACATACGAAAAACAATCCATGTAATCCACCACATAAACATAACTAAAGACAAAAATCACATGATCATTTCAATAGATGCTGAAAAAGCATTTGACAAAATCCAACATCCATTCATGATAAGAACACTGCAGAGAATTGGAATAGAAGGAACATACCTCAACATCATAAAGGCAATATATAATAGGCCCACTGCCAAGATCGTACTGAATGGGGAAAAACTTCGAGAGTTCCCGTTAAAAACAGGAACAAAACAAGGATGCCCGCTGTCACCACTCCTTTTCAATATGGTACTCAAGATTCTAGCCAGAGCAATAAGGCAAGAGAAAGAAATAAAAGGAGTACAAATAGGAAAAGAGGAACTGAAATTATCTCTATTTGCAGATGACATGATATTATACTTAGAAGATGCAACAAACTCAACTAAAAGGTTGATAGAACTGATCAACAACTTCAGCAAAGTGTCTGGATACAAAATCAATCTTAAAAAATCAGAAGCTTTTCTATATGCCAACCATAAATCCACTGAAAAAGAAATCCAGAAGACATCTCCACTCACGATATCCCCCAAAACAATAAAATACTTGGGAATAAACCTAACCAAGGAGGTAAAAGACCTCTACAAGGAAAATTATAAAACATTGAAAAAAGAAATTGAAGAGGATCTTAGAAGATGGAAAGATCTCCCATGCTCTTGGATAGGCAGAATAAATATCATCAAAATGGCCTTTCTTCCAAAAGTGTTCTACAGATTCAATGCAATACCCATTAAATTATCAAAGTCATTCTTCACTGACATAGAAAAATCTGTCCTTAAATTCATTTGGAGCAACAAAAAACCCAGAATAGCCAAATTCGTTCTCAGCAACAAGAACCATGCAGGAGGCATCAAAATACCTGACTTCAAACTATACTACAATGCCATGTAATAAAAACAGCATGGTATTGGCAGAAAAGCAGACACATATACCTATGGAGCAGAATAGAAGATTCTGAAACAAACCCACACACCTACAGCCAATTGACTTTTGACAAAGGGGCTAAAAACACCCACTGGAAAAAGGATAGCCTCTTCAACAAATGGTGTTGGCAAAACTACTAACCATATGCAGAAAAATAGAAATAAACTGCACTTTCTCACCTTATACAAGAGTCAATTCAAGATGGATCAAAGACCTAGAAATCAGACCAGAGACCTTGCAGCTACTTGAAGAGGGCATAGGCCAACACATAGGCACAGGTAAAGACTTCCTCAACAAGACCCCAAAGGCACAGGAAATTAAAATGAGGAATAATACGTGGGGTTGTATTAAACTAGAGAGCTTTTGTGCAGCAAAGGAAACTATCAAGATCCTCAACAGAGAGCCGACAGAATGGGAGAAGATTTTTGCCAGCTACTCCTCAGATAAAGGACTCATATCTAGAATATACAGAGAACTTTAAAAAATCACCGCTAAAAAAACAAATAATCCAATCAAAAAATGGGCAAGTGAACTAGACACTTCACAGAAGAAGAAATACAAATGGCCCATAAATGTGTGAAAAAATGTTCAACTTCATTAGCAATCAGAGAGATACAAATCAAAACTACCCTGAGATTTCACCTAACGCCAATTAGAATGGCAATCATTAAAAACACAAACAACAACAAATGCTGGCAAGGATGTGGAGAAGTAGGAACTCTAATACACTCTTGGTGGGATTGCAAATTAGTGCAACTGCTGTGGAAAACAGTGTGGAGGACCCTCAGAAGAATGGGAATGAGCCTACTGTATGACCCAGAAATACCACTTCTAGGCATCTACCCAAAAGGACTGAAACCAAACTACCAGACTAATGCATGTGTATCTATGTTTATAGCTGCACAATTCACAATTGCCAAACTTTGGAACCAGCCAACGTGTCCATCGACAGATGAATGGATCACAAAACTATGGGATATGTACACGATGGAATTTTACGCATCCATAAAGAAGAACAAAATTACATCATTTGCAGGGAAATGGAGAGAATTGGAGAACATCATGCTACGTGAAATTAGTAAGTCACTAAGAGTGAAAAGTCGGATGTCCCCCCTAATATGTGGAAGCTAGATAGAATGGGACTTAGAAGGGACTCCCGACAAAGAAGAAGAAAACTTTAGATGAATGAAGAAGGTGACCTAACTGAGTGAGTTGGGAGGGGAGTGGAGGGAAACACACTATAGCACATGATGTATATACACAAAATTATAAGACTCAATCACTATGCGGAGCATGAAAGAGAGGGAGGGGGAGGGAATAGGGTGAGATTTGAGGGAGGGCTAAATAAGCAATGTGTGCATGCATGATGCTGCTACCCTAATGTGTATCAAAATATATAATTACAATGCACCAATAAATGAATATAAAAAAAGAAATCATTGGAGAAGTCTGAGGTTATTCAGAAAGTGGTGTTTAACAATTGATTAACAATTTGCATAAGATTTTTTGTTTAATCTGAGAGAAAAATGCAATTAAATATTTATCAAACTTTCTACAGTATAGAGGTGTTGTAAGTATGAAAAACAGAAGTAATAGTTAAAAATCACATTATAATTCATAAAATGTTAGGATATTTCTTCATGAAAACTCAAATGTCAAACACATACAGCATATGTAATAGAGTTAAAGAGCAGCATAGTAAAAATGCCTTGTACAGTGCTGCAGCACATCTATACAGAGAAGATTAGCATGGCCCCTGCGCAAGGATGACACAAAAATTTATGAAAAGTTCCATATATTTTCAAGAACCTTAGAAAGCCAACATACTGGGAGAAGATCTTCACCAGCTAATCCTCTGATAGAGGACTAATATCTGGAATATACGAAGAACTTAAAAAACTTAACATAAAAACACCCAAATAACCCAACTTTGAAAAATGAGCTAGTTAACTAAATAGACATTTCACACACAAAAAAAGAACTACAAGTAGCCAACAACTATATGAAAACATGTTCAACATCATTAGCAATCGGAGAGATGCAAATCAAAACTATACTGAGATTTCACCTAACCCCAATTAGAATGGTAATCATCAAAAAGACAAACAATAATAAATGCTGGTAAGGATGTGGAGAAATAGGAACTCTTATATATTGTTGGTGGGATTGTAAATTACTACAGCCACTTTGGAGATCAGTGTGGAGGTTCCTCACCCAGCTATACCACTCATAGTTATCTTCCCCAAGAGATTGAAACTAGAATATTATAGTAATGCATACATATCTATTTTACAGCAGCACAATTCACAATAGCCAAATTATGCAACCAGCCTAGTTGTCCATCAATAGATGAATGGATTACAAAATTATAGGCTATGCAAACAATGGAATTCTACTCAGCAATAAACAACAAAATTATGTACTTTGCAGGAAAATAGATGGACCTGGCAAACATTATATTAAGTGAGATTAGCCGGTCACAGAAAGTGAAGGGCCATATATTTTCCCTCCTCTGCGAAAGCTAGAGAGTAACTGGGATACAAAAGGGACTCTAGACAAAGGAGGAGAAACCCCAGTGGAGTACTAGAGGGAGCTACAGGAGGGAGGCAGGTGGGAGGAGAGAGATCTGATGAAGGAAACACTTCAACTGACATGATGTACATATACAACATTATCAATGTTGATCTCAATATTTTGCATGGGAAATGGGAGGGAGAGGGATGGGGGAAGCTCACCAAGTGCTGTGTGCACACATATGTCTCTATCGCTCTGAGTTTCATCATGTTGTATGATTACAATACACCAATAAAAAAAAAATTCCTTGTACTACTTGTTAAGGAGAACACAAAAGTCCCAGTTGACAAGCAGGATAAAGAAATGGGGGGGAAATCAGAAAATCAGAAATGGAGTTAGTAAACAAACAGATGGAAAGTGTTCAAACTAGTACTAAAAGACATCAATTTAAAAAACAATAATTATGGGCCAGGCATGGTGGCACACGCTTGTAATCCCAGTACTTGGGAGGCGGAGACCCAAGGATCCAGGTTTGCGGCCAGCCTCAGCTACTTAGTGAGGCCCTCTGCAACTTCATGAGACCTGGTTTCAAAATAAAGTATAAAAAATAGGGCCAGGGGTATAGCTCGGAGGTAAAATGCCCCTGGGTTCAATCCCTGGTACCGCAAAAAAAAAAAAAAACAAGAATTTCTCTTTTTTTTCACCTATGCAATCAGCTAAATTGTGTTAGAAGCTATGGCTAAGATAATAAGCAATGTGGTGACCCTTAAGTGAAACGAACATTTTGACAAATAACTAGGGGGATGTTAATTGACACAACCTATGTGAAGAGTAAGTTTACACAGTACCTATTAAGAAACACACACAAAAAAAATTCATAAGATCTTGATGAGTAATTACTCTTCTGGAAGTAATTAAGTAAAAAACTCAAATATGAAAAAAATCTAAAGAGTCTACACAAAGCAAGAAGTCTTCCTGAAAGTATATTTGTTGATTATGTGCTTTTTAGGCATGGTGGTGCATACCTGTAATCCCAGTACTTGAAAGGCTGAGACAGAAAGATTGCAGGTTTGAGGCCAGCCTCAATACCTTAATGAGGCCCTCAGTGACTTAGTGAGACCCTGCTTCAAATTTAAAAAATAAAATAAAATAGGATTGGGTTATAGCTCAGAGGTAAAATGCCCCTGGGCTCAATCACCAGTAGGTAAGAAATAAAAAGACAGTGCTTGACTATAGTACAAGTAAGCAAGATGTGGAGAATCAGATTCAGTCTTGAAGGAGAAGAGTGAGGGGCAGCAGCACCAGCACAAACCCATTGCCTTTCTGTCCATGGGGTGGGGCAGATTCTCAGATCTGGCATGTGCCAAACATGGGGAAGGCCAGATAAGAAACAGGAACCAACCAGGTATGACAGCTACACTGAGTACCCAGAATCCAGAGCTTCTCTAACTGAGCTAGAGAGAAGAAGAAGATGGGGCAAAGTTAAGCCAGGAGTGGGGCAGGGCAAGCTATTTCTCCAGAGAGATGACCAAAGCACACCATCCAGAAGGGTGTGAGAGTAAAGGAACCAAGCGTACAGAGGATGTGTACATGCCCCCCAGTGCATTTATGTGTCTCAAAGTTGTACCAGCTTTTTGTAGCTTCAGTCCACTGCTCATGTCCCCACTATTGCTTTCCGTCTCTAGTACAATACAAGTTCAGTAGGGGAGAAATGTGGTTCTTAGGGGACTTTTCTGATGCAAGTGATGGAATTGCAGGAAGGGGCCCAGGATGGGTGGCACAGAGGCCTGACAGCTGGAAGCCATACATCTCAGGAGCAATCGCCCTTCTTATCACAGAGAGGAATCGGGAAGGGCCACGGATCCAGTTGTTAGAGGGCCAATAAGAAAATGGTTATGCTTAAAATTTGCATTTTGCCTGTGAGTATAAGCTGACATGTTGATCTACTTAAGAAATAGAATTGTCAGCCCAGCATGCTGGCATACCCTGTAATCCCAGTATTTGATTGCTGAGGGGGGGGGTTCAAGGACGGTCTCAGCCATGTAGTGAGATTCTCAGCAAACTAGCAAGACTGTTTCAAAACAAAAACATGAAAAGGGCTGGGGGTGTAACTCAGAGGTAGAATGCCCCTGGGTTCAATCACTAGTAACACAAAAAAAACTTGTCTCCAGGGCCAGGATTAGGGTGACTTGAATGACCCCAAGTCATACCAGTGGAGGGTTAGATGCTCTCTTTATTTAAAATTTCAGTCATTTTATTCATCACATATCTTTTTGCCTTAGTTTTTAAATTTTCTTAACATATGACATTTAAAAATTGTTTCTCTTGATGGCTAAGTTTTTTGGTGCCCCCTTAAATTTGGTGTCTCTAGTGACACCTAGCCAGTGGGAAAGTGTCAAATAAAGAAAGTGAGAAAAGGAAATGGAAGAAGGCCAACAAGATTAGCCTTAACACTTGTGAAGAGAAGATAATAGAAGTGCATCTGCTGGCTGTGGAATTTCCACCCTCGAAGGCAGATTTTTGACTCAAATGCCCCCTGTTCTTCTGGAAGACAACACGAAGGATTATCATTTAATGAGTGCTTATATAATGTAGGGACTTAGGTTAAGAATCTTATTTATACCATCATAATTATTGTCCCTTTCGCTCCATTAAATATGCATTGGTAACTATCAGTTGTACACATGTGAATATTTAGACTTTCTCAGTTAAGTATACTTGCCAAGATGATGAAGTTAGTACGTAGAGGGTGTGGTTGGAGCTCATGTCTACTTGAATTCAAAACCCCAGACTTATTTTCTGCCCTGTGCCTACCTACCTGTCCAAGAGAAGTTGCAGAGTCAGGGCTGAAATATAAAAAATTCCATATTTGCCTTCTGCAAATGTCTTTCCCTCTCTTTGGTAAATGCATAGTACGTGTTCCCAAATCAGAGAGAACAACAGCTTTGCATGAACTCCAATAATTCACAGGCATGTTTGTTCTTAAAGCTGGGGGACCAATTTAGTTACTTAAATACACAGGGAAACATATGCAGACAATCATCAGGATTAAATACAAGGTTCTAATTCTGTTATTACCCTACCCCAAGCAGAGAAAGACTAAAATGAGTAGTGTAACATCAGCCAAGGAAGAATGTTCCCCAGCCCATCAAAGGCTGTGAAGATTTGGGGATTCACTTCTCCAGGCATGACTAGAAGAAGAAGCACTACAAAGTGAGAATATGAGACAGTTTCCACATGCTTTTTTCTTTATGTGTATCTCATATGTCTGGACATGACAGTATAGCTCACTTGAAAGCCCAAATGAGATCCCCCGGGGCTCACCAAATGAGGTCAACAACTCATCCTAGTCCCCAAAGACAATTTTTTTCTTTGCTCTTCAGTCTATAACCTTAAGGGAATGTTTCAGTAGAAATGTGAATAATTCAGAATAAAGCACTCAGAGAGCATGTTCCTCTAGTGCCAAAGGGAATTATTCAAAAGGCATTTGTCAGAAATACCCATATAACAATAGCAATTGGTGTCTACACATTCTGGTTTTGTTTGGAAGGGGTTTAACTCATGACAGAATTTAGATTAATCACAGTGTTAATTGTTGGTATAAAAAGGCTTGGATATCCCACACTGGAAAAACTAGAGAATACAGACTTTGTATAGTATCAGTTTGAAATTTTTATTTATATGATAGTCCTACTAAGAGGCTAACCACCAATTCTTCATTTTAGTAGTGAACTATGTGTTTAGTATAACAATCGTAACAACTATTATACTTCTAAAAAGCAAATATACTTTTAAATTAGAAACTAAATATGGTTCTATATATTTTGTCATAATCTTACTAAAAGATGAATATAAATTTCTAACAAAACACTTCTCTTTTCAAAAAGATTACACTAAAAGAAGGATTTTCTTCTTACTCTTGAGGAAAGGAATTAGAAAAAGATAAGCAAAAAGGCCTGCCACTGTGCACCATGGGAAACACTTGATTCTGCCTTAACCCTTCCCCCCAAAATCCAAAGTGCCAGGGGTATCAGTAAAGTCAAATGCAGATGCTTTGAGGTGGTGTTGTATAAACAAAATGTAAATTTTAAGAAATATCTAGAGGGATCCCATGTTTATCAAGGCCTGGCAATGAATCCTGCCGGGGAAAGAGGGCCATAAGGAAAACTCTGCTGAACCTACAGTCCACAGACATGACGAGCAAGGGACCCTGTGCACCATTCCCACTGTAGTCATTGCAAATGGCAGCCTTTGGAGTGGGCAGGTGCATCCTGCACAGCTCTGTGCTGTGACCCTGGACACACTGATGTCAGAAAACCAAACTACATAGAACAAGCACAGCTTTTTAAAACCAAGTTAGGCCAGGCGTAGTGGCGCACGCTTGTAATCCCAGTACTTTGGGAGGCGGAGACCGGAGGATCCGGGTTCGCGGCCAACCTCAGCTCTCACTCTCTCTCTGTCTGTCTCTCTCTCTCTCTCTACCTAGTGAGGCCCTCCGCAACTTCGTGAGACCCGGTTTCAAAATAAAGTATAAAAAATAGGGCCGGGGGCATAGCGCGGAGGTAGAACGCCCCTGCGTTCAATCCCCGGTACCGCCAAAAAAAAAAAAACAAAAACAAGTTAGTTCTATTTTAGATATGGCTTCAGCCACATGATCCAAGGCTGGCAAGGAGACCAAAAAGTGGGCTCACTTATTTCAGATCAGTGTAGAAACATTGAGCTTCTTTTAGAATTATCAATAATGTTTCTCTTTTTTTTTTCGGTACCGGGGATTGAACCCAGAGGCGTTCTACCTCCGCGCTACACCCCCGGCCCTATTTTTTTTATACTTTATTTTGAAACCGGGTCTCACGAAGTTGCGGAGGGCCTCACTAAGTAGAGAGAGAGAGAAAGAGAGAGAGAGAGAGACAGGGAGAGAGAGAGAGAGAGAGAGAGAGAGAGAGAGAGCTGAGGCTGGCCATGAACCCGGATCCTCCGGTCTCCGCCTCGCAAAGTACTGGGATTACAAGCGTGAGCACCACGCCCGGCAATAATGTTTCTCTTAACACTGCGCTTGCAGCCAGTTTTGATGGCTAAGGTCTGTCCAGTATGGCTTCTATTGACCTTTCATCTCTGCTTCAACCCACCATTGTGCCACATCCACCCATCACAGAATACCCTGAGCATCTAAATCTAAGAACTTCCTCAATCAGCCTGAGAACCCAGCCCATACACGCCTTCTTCTGAACACGCCAAAGCAGAGCAGGAGTGGAGATGGGGGAAACAGATAGATAAATTTAAATATTAAATGTACTGCTTATAGAGATGGTCAGGATAAAAAGGAAAAATGGCTTTTTATGTCTTTTATTCAATAGATGCCATTTTTAGTTTTGTTTTTCAATACCTCTTTTGGGTTATGTCCTTGGATATGAAAATCCAGTATGATGAAAATATCAATGTCCCCAAAGTTAATAAATAAATATGGCTGAAATTTAATAACCAGATGATTTTGAAGCAACTAAAATAAGAAAGTTTAATGTAGAAAACTGTTTGTCCAAGGATGGATAGCATTATTATTACTAATAAAAAGTATGAAAAATAAAAAATATCTTATATGGGGATGACAGAAATTATCAATGCATTTTCTCATCCAAGAGCATATACAAGCAGGAAATAACATGACACAGGGCACAAGTGTTACAAACAAATCAAATTCCAGGAGAATTCTTTTAACTGACACCACATGGTGTTTCTGAGAGCCCAAAAGAAGTACATTATCAGAAGAATGAGAGATTTAAGGTGTAGCTGTAAGCAAACATTTAGATCAAACTCACCAGAAATTTCTTGAGTCTGATCTCTCTCTCTCCCTCTCTCCCTCTCTCTCTCTCTCTCTCTCTCTCTCTCTCTCTCATCATTGATACTTGCCCTTCCTGCCCCTAAACCCAACTTTCATCTTAAATTTCGCAGCCAAGCTGTGTTCATTCAGCATCACATCTGCTCCTCTTGGATGGCTCTCAGGATCTGCTTGTGTGGTCATTCATCACCAGAAGCCTTGGTCCACAGCACAGCCTCTACTCACATTGGTCTCCTCAGAGTGGACCTGAGAGGCCCGTAGATTCTGAATACAGAATATTGTTGTTGTATGTTTTTCTTCCTCGTGTGTATTTCTCAAATAATGACACCTGACTCCTAACAGAATTGTTGTACCCATCCCAACAGGAGGGCTATCTCTTGCTAGAACAGATTCAAGACAAATCGTCTACCTTCAACAATAATAGGATGGGGAATTTCTTTGTTTCCTGGAGCTTCCTGAAGAAGTTAGAGTAGCTGAAACTCAGAGAGGATTTGAAAAGCATTAAAATGAATTTCTCTCTTTCTCACTCAGTTCAAATGGACTGAAAGAAAAGGCACATTTATTTCCATGACTACTTCAGGTAAAACCTCAAATCCTCTAGTTTCTCTAAAGTTTTCACTTTTGTGTGAGAAATCCTACTGTCTTTCATCAATAAACTTGTAAGGGCTTTAGAGCTCTGCAGTCCTTGTAAGCAATCCCAAAATGATTTAATGTTATTTTCTGGGTTTTGTTCTTCACCTCAACAGCAATTCAGAATGGATTATTATGAATCCATTTTGGTTTCTAGTCTTCCAATTGCTTCACAAAATATGCTTTTAAAAGAAATCAAAATTATTTCAATACTACAAAATTGTTCTGTACTTCTGTACAGGCCTGGAAGAAACCTCAAGGGTCCATAACAGGCAATTTCCTGACCACAAAGTGAAACCATAGTAAAACATCCCAGAGAAATAACTATTGCACCTTATAAAGACCCACAAAAAGGAAGATTTTGTAATTTGCTTCAGCTACTCTGAACATTAACAACCTTTAGTGTAGGCAAATCTGTTCTGATCCATAGAATCTCATGTTCTAATTAAACCTGTTGTTTGTTCTACAATAGAGCCATATTAGGTAGATAATTCATTTTAATTCAGTCATCATTTATGAAAACACTGTTATGTCCACTTTAATGAGCTCCAAAAGTATAGAAATGAAAGATATAATCCCATTCTCAAGACATGTGAAATCTAGTGAGTAAAATAGACATATAGATATTATAATAATATCTGTTACAATAGACACTGGGTAATATTCAGAATATTTAACTGTTAATAATGTGGGTACTAACCTATCAAAAGAGAGACCTATGGTAGAACCAGAGAATGTTCTGGAGGACCCTGTGGTTATGCTGCAATGATGGCATTAGAGGGAGATGTAAAGAGTGTAAAGAAGAGCAATGATGTCGTGGAAACAGAGGGGTAGCTCAGTAGATCAAGGTGTTAGCTGTCTTACATTGATATAAAAATATTATTTTACAACTAACGTGGTCATTCTGGCACACAAAACTAAACAATAGCATCATATAAAAAGAATCACTCTTAGAAGAGACCACACTTAAGTACCACTAACCTGATCCAGGGGGATCACTGAAGGTTTTCTGATACATCTTAATGCTATTCACCTAATATTCTGGTTTCACTTCTTCCAAGCACATGGTAGGATTGCATGTTCTGCCTCTTCTGAAGCAAAAATCTAACCATGTGATGTTTGGTCAGTGAAATATAAGCAGATAATATTAAAGTAACAGAAGGCTTTAAGAGCTAGAATTGGCATGGTATGCACATCTACCCCAACATTCCAAAAAAATGAACATGTAGCATGACCCAGACACATACCTTTGCTGCTTTAAGCTGCTGAGATTCAGGGTTGTTTGCTACTATTCTATACCTAATATATCTGGACTAATGCAACGACTAAGTTGAATTTTATAGAACAAGTCAAATTTAGCCACAAGAAGAGGGACTGATGACCATTTTAAGCAGAGGAAGTAGGAAAATAGGTATAGAAGTAAGACTATGTCTGGATCAGTACAATAGGATGATGATAAAGATAAATTAAAGAGGTAGGTGGAAGTCTGCCATAAAGTAACTGTATGGGATGTCAAGGAATATGGACTTTACCTTACAGGAAGGATCAAGGAGATCATAGGACTAAAGGGGCTTTCGCATTCCCTTCAGCTCAACTAACTTTTTTTTTTTTTGCAGTACTGGGGATTGAACCCAGGGGCATTCTACCTCCAAGCTACACCCCCAGCCCTATTTTTTATTCTTTATTTTGAAACAGGGTCTCACTAAGTTTCAGAGGGCCTAAGTAGCTGAGGCTGGCCGTGAACCCAGATCCTCCATTCTCAGCCTCCCAAGTATTAGAATTACAAGCATGCGCCACCGCACCTGGCTTTAATAATACTTTTATTGGTACATTATAGACTCACATCATAATGTAGTTCACAGTGATAGTGACATACATGTACACAGCACCTGGTGGACATTCCCCCAGCTCCTTCCCCATCCCCACCCCCTTCCCCTTACAGGGTATTGAGATTGACATTGGTATTCTCACATATGTACATAATGTCAATGGAAGTGATTCCTTCATTGATTCTCCCTCTCCCCTCCCCCTTCCTCTAGACCACCTCCCTGGCTCCACTGGAGTTTCTCCTCCATTATCTGAAGTCCCTCTGGTATCCCAATTACTCCCTAGCTTCTGTATATTAGAAAAAACATATGACCTTTCACTAATATCACTTAATATAATGTTCTCCAACTCCATCCATTTTCCTGCAAATGACATAATTTTGTTCTCCTTTATTGCTGAATAGAATTCCATTGAATAGAATCCCACAATTTTGCAATCCATTCATCTGTTGATGGACACCTAGGTTGATTCCATAAATTGGCTATTGTGAATTATGCTGCTATAAAGATGGGTATACATATAGTTCTATAATTTTCTGATTTCAGTCCCTCTGGAAAGATACCCAGGAGTGGTATAACTGGATCATATGGTGGACCCAGTCCCAGTTTCCTCAGGAATCTCCACACTGATCTCCATAGCAACTGCACTAATTTGCAATCCCAACAGTATAGAAGAGTTCCTATTTTCCCACATCCTCACCAACATTTATTGTTGTTTGACTTTTTGATGATTGCCATTCGAATTGGGGTTAGATGGAATCTCAGTGTAGTTTTGATTTGCATCTCCCCGATTGCTAATGATGTTGAACATTTTTTCATGTATTTATTGGTCATTTGTATCTCTTCTTTTATGAAGTATGTATTTAGTTCAATTGCCCATTTCTTTTAAGTACTTTGTATATTCTATATATTAGTCCTCTATCACAGAAATAGCTGGCAAAATCTTCTGACATTCTGTCGATTCTTTCTTTAGACCCTTGATGGTTTCCTTTGATGAGCAGAAACTTTTTAATTTAATGTCATCCCATTTATCAAATCTTGTTTTGATATCCTGAGCTTTGGGGGTGTTATTGAGTAAGTTTCTACCTGTGTCAATATGTCAGAGTGTTGGACCTATGCCTTCCTCTAGTAACTTCAAAGTATCTGGTCTAATTTTTGGTCTTTGATTCATCTTGAGTTGACTCTTGTGCAGGGTGTCAAGACAGCCAAGTGATTTAAGGTGCCAGACTCAACTTTTAGATCTCTTTTTAAAAAGCAATTTACCCAAGCCGTGTGTGTGTGTGTGTGTGTGTGTGTGTGTGTGTGTGTGTTATTGGGGACTGAACTCTCAGGGGCATTCTATCTCTTAGCTACACACCCAGCCCTTTTTATTTTTATTTTGAAATAGGGTCTCACTAAGTTGCTGAGGGCCTCACTGAACTGCTGAGGCTAGCCTCAAACCTATCATCCTTCTATCTCACCCTCCGACATGGGATTACAGACATGGGCCACCATGCCTGGTTCCAAGCCATCTTTAAGTATCTTGTTTTCCACAGTTTTCCTCTCTTCTCTTTCTGGATTAACTGAGAAACAAATTAAAAGAAAATCATCCACTCACGTAAGTATGTCCCTATCACTCTGAACCTCCTTATGATGTGTGATATCAGTGCACCAATAAAAGCATATTTTTTAAAAAAGATAGACAAATCTAGATGAGAAAAACAAGTAAAAAAGAAAATCCTCCCACAGTTTCCACTAATGGCTTAATGACTAAGTACTCATCTCAAAATCCGACTACTTGCTTGAGTCTCCTCCACTATGTTAGGTTTGTTCAATTATAAAATGACACATTTATAACTGGCCTGTGTTCCCTTTCGATATTATTAACTCACACTTTAAACACAGTGTGAGAGGAGCCAGGCCACAGAGTCCCCCAATGTCCTTGGCCTGCCCTCACATGGATGACTGGGGAGGCTTGTCTTGACTAGTTTGTGTGATGGCGCAGGAGAATGGTGTTGAGATAAAGCAGTGAGTGACTGCCTCAGTGGGGTTTTACAGAAAGAGTGCTTCAATTATATTTTTGCTTCAATTATATTTATAATTGAAGCAAAGAGTGACAAGAAAAGGATTTTTTAACTTAATTTAAAATTTTAGGATATTCTAGAAAGACACTGGGCTTTCATATTAGTTGTATGTAGTTATATGTAGCCTATGTATAACAATTCCACTTAATTCTCATTGTTTTTAGCAAAAGTATGTGATTATTTTTTTGCTATTCCTCTTTCTAATATAAACATCAATATTTTTACTGGAGTGCCTCCCATATAATAAATCTGTGTGTGTTATATAAGTGTGTGTGTGTTTTTGTGTGTGTGTGTGTGTGTGTGTGTGTGTGTGTGTGTGTTTCTAGAAAACCCTAATACAGTAGGATGTACAAGTTAAAATCTATTTCAGGTTTGTGGAGTTTGTGATTCTTCTGGAATATTATATACCGAAAACATGTCTCGCATTGCTGAGCACATATTTTCCACCTAAAAAGATCATGCATCAAAGGTAACATCCTAAAACAATTGTTCTGCTAGCCATTCTTCCATCTATGTAAGTAGCCAGAATGGGCATAATAGTAAAAAACCATAGTATTTACCTTGGGATAGGGGTGGCAAACACCTTGCAATAACAGCTAGAAGTCATGTCCTTCACTAGAACGCAAACTCCATTGTGGAAGGAACTCTATCTCATTCATTGTTCTATTCCCAATGATTAGAACACTATTTGAGATATGATAGAGATTCTATAAATCTTTTGGAATGAAAGAATAAATAAATGAATTCTTTACAAGAAGCATGCATGGATACACCCCCACAACTCACACCAAGTACATTTTGGCATACAATACCCAGATTACATGAAGTTTCATCTGTTGCCCTTAGTTTAAGAAGACCTACGCCCAAAAAGTTCTACCACCAATAAATTCAAGAATAACATTACTTCAAAATTTCTATGTTTTTCCATTTGTGTATTTTGACCTTGTACTTGTTTAAGAAAGAGACTTAAAGAAATTGGGAAGAATCAGAGACAAGAAAGAAACAGAAATACAACCTATCTACAGAAAATGATGCACTAAGGTTCTAGTTTGGTGGGCTTATAACACCAGATTGCACACAGTATTTTTTCCAAAGAGATATGTAGATTTAAACATAGCTTTTTGATTTCCTCTTTTCCAATAGTGAGTACAATATAATGGATTAGTGTTTCATGAATTGGTCTCTAAATTATTCCATGGAAAACAGAGGGAGGAAAGAGTACAATAAATGTCAGACCTCAATATGTTCATAAAAGTTCTTTAAAGTCCAACGTATCAGAGGCCATGAATATAATCTTTAACAGAGCCATAAAATGCAGTAAAGACCATAGGGTTTTAGGTTTGGTGGAACTGACAAGATCCTAACCCACTGCTATTTAACTGAGGCTAGGGAAAAATAGCCCCAACAGTACTTCACTGAGTTCAGATAGCAGGAAACTCAACTCTCAAAACCAACCTGAAAAAAGGTCACTCAAATCCAAAGAAGCATAAGATGGGAATAATGAAAGCTAACTAAAAATCAAGGTCATTTGAAAGTTCTCATGGCAGCAGCAAAAGCTAACATTACAGTGCACTTAACAGAATGTCTGAATCACATGAAAATCTAATAATGTAAATACGATTTTAATTTGGAATAGATGTAGCTCTCACGTGCTAAGTGACTAATAAGCAACAGAACTGGGCCTTGCATCCTTAGACCACAGTTTTCGAGACCCAACCATACCACCAGGAGTTTTTGTGTTGGTCTAGTCTGCAGTGAGAATGGCTAACAGAAGAGAATACCAGCTCAGTAGCATGAAGTAGATTGCCTGCCTCATGCTCAAGTGACAGAGTGATTGTGTGAATCCCAAATGCCTGTGACCTAAACAGCAGCACAGGTTGCCCTTCTCACCATTAAGACAACTTGTCCACGTTTACTTCCTGTGCAGAATGTGAAATACATGGGAGGATGACAAGATGAGGCTGACCTTGATACTCTTTGTCTATTTTAATCTGTTCAAATCAGTTTCCTTCTTGCTAGCAAGTGTTCTCTGGCTGAGGAAATTAAATAATGTTGCAGTCTGCCTTTTATTCACATATATTGTGAACCAGATGAGCATTACCGATTTATTTTAGGGTACATAGAGTTTATTTTCCTTTTTCATAAGCAGCAGGGAACATTTCAGGGAATCTGTACTTTGGTGAAATACACAGGATGTTTTGACATTTAAGAATCTCAGTTTTCCTGCACAGGAATATGTACAATATGCCCACAAGTGGTTTGGCAGTTATATAGTCTTGGCATTTATTTCCAAAATATTTATCAGGTAATGAAACATATTGTTACTCCAATGCTTTTACTGTTTATTACAGGCTTTTAAAAATAAGTTGGAATAGAGCTTGTTTCTTCTGATCTCTTCAGAAAAATGTTGTTTCCCTTCTAAGAAACAATCTAATATTTTTGATTATGCGTGGTTGCAAACCATGACACCTACAACCATGACTTTATAATATACCATGATTTTATAAAGCCATGATTTTATAATATACTAAATAGGATATTGGTCATATAACACTAAAACTGATAACCCACATTGCATTTTCCAAGTTTTGTACCTAGAGGCCCATAAAGGCTTCTGTTCTGCTTTGTCTGGTTTCCTGTTTACATCTGCCCACCACCAGATGCTACTACTTGACATGGCATTGTATATCATTGCCATGTAGGTGGCATAAAGATTTATGTCCTATTCAAGAATAGTTGACAAATTCTATTTTCATTTCACAATGGATGAATGCAAATCACTTGGCCTTATTGTTTCAAAAACAAAGTCATTACTGTTTGGCATTCTTTTGGGGCTTAGAAAAAAATGTTTAGCCTTTGGATACACACAAACATACACTGTATGTTTGTAAACATGGGTACACCTACACATTTTTCCTTTTAAGGTTGGTTGTATTTTCTGAGGCCTGCCTGCCTTTACATAATCTTGGGCTTCAATTCTCTTGTCTTTAGATCAGCATATTAGGAAATATGCATGATTTTATTTTTCATTTGCATTGCTTATCTCCAATGTGTGATTTTTTTTTCTAAAGCACAAACTTACCAGGGCGTCTGATGAATGCACTTGCTATCTCGCATATTGATTTGTAACTGACTTTCTCATTTGTCTTCACAATTCCATTTTTCATAGACTAGAGTCATTCCCAAACACATCAGATTATATCATTTTAGAGATCAGATATTTTGTTCTTTTCAGCCTCAGGCCTCTCTGTACATGAACTACTCGCCTTTATACAATCTGTCTACTTTTGTGCTTCAAATGTATTTTAGTCCTCTCTTTAAATATGGCATAGAATTGGCAATGTGCTTTTACAAAGCAGTTTGATTTTACAGTATTAGTGTAGGCGCTGACATCTGAGAAGTATTGTAAGAGGCTATCATATCCACACTGCCTCCATTATTCCAGCAGTACCCATAGCAAGTGCTCAAACTGCTTTTTGACAGACACACGTAGAGTTATTTCTGGGTTACATAGAAAATAATCATCTGCACCATATACTAAGATTGACTTGGAAAGTATAGGATTCCAGGGGCAACATATCCATGGCTTAGAAATATATATATATATATTTCTTTATATCTTAGAAAGATATATATATATATGTTTATATATTACAGTTATATATATTATATATTACAGTTATATATATTATATATAATATAGTATATTTAATTTTTTCAATTCTGAATCTCAATTATAAAGCTAATAAATAAAGTTGACATTATCCCAAACAGATAGAGGGATCCAGTCTTGATTTTCAAGATATTACATTCTTGATTTCAAGTTCAAAAACCACAATAAAAGTACTAGACAAAAATATTGGGGATTAGGCTAAACCGAATCTCCTGGACTTCTCCTCCAAATTAGAGACTCCATTCAGGAGAGGAAGAGAGATGAGAAAGGAAGTGAGTCGACTTTGAGAGGCTCTTCCTGGGGATATACAGTCTTGATTGAAGTCATACATGAGGCAGAACCATTGAGCTTTCTGTAATACCGAGATTCTGAAAGTTGGATGATCTTGTATCTTGCTTCCTAGATCAATCCCAGGGAGGCTGCTCATTTCCTGTGGAAGCTAGCCAAGCCCTCACAGCAGGCATATGTAGAGTAGAATGGTAGCATAGCCTGCTGGGTCTAAGAACTGGAGAGTTAAAGACCACCCTTGAGATATCTGTGGTACCAGATGGAGTAGGAGAGCATCTCAAAGTGTCCTGGCACTCTCCAAAGAGGAATGAAGGGAGCTCTGGACAGTCCTCTCAAGTTCAAAGGAGGTCCTTTGAACCTGCTGGATGATGCAGCGAGGACCCTCCTGTCAGAGGCCTGATGAGGAAGACACTGTATATACAGGCATAACAGAAAAAGAGTACACAGAATGAACGCCATTCCACCAGAAGACTTAGGTCAATACCAAAAAGAAAATAGCCCTTTCTCCCTATGATGATGAATTTCCATTCTCTCTTCCCTCACTTTGATTGAGTTTAATGTTAAATAATTAATGAAATTGTTCCTCTGAGTTGACCTGTAACTGATTAAATTAAGTTTTTTAATATATTTTATTGGTGCATTGCAATTATACATTATGGTGAGATTCCATGTGTTAAAAACATACATGCACACAGATCTTTGTGTATTTCCTTCCACAACCCACCCTGCTTCCCCTTCCTCCTTCCTCACATGAGTTAGTTAGATTGGTAGTGTATTGGTCAGGGTTCACTAGATCAACAGAATTCACAGAATGAGTATATTTGAAAAAGGGATTTATCAGATGGGCTTACAGTTTGAAGCAATGTAGTCCCAAGTTCTGACTGCACGTGGAGAGTCAGAGGAACCAGTAGGGTTGAGCGGTCTAAGAGCTGGAGTCTTAGGATTGGAGCAACCACTAATTCAGTCCCAGTCCAAGACGTGAAGATCAGGAAGCTCTTCGGAGAAATGATGGTGAAGTTTCAGTTCAAAGGGCTGGAGGCGGAGAAGATCAAGAAGCTCTTCAGAGAAACAGTGAAGCCGGCAGCCTACGATCTCAGGCAAGAGCAGATGTGTTTTCCTCGGAAAGAGTCACGCACTCTCTACGTGGCTTCTCCCTCTTTATATAAGTCCTGCACCTATCAGAATTCTGCTGCCTACATTCAGGGCAGGGCTTTCTGTTTAATCTGCTGTTACACACCCAAAGTCACATGATCTTGGGTGTGTCATGATCAGGTCAAGTTGACAACCTAGACTGACTATCACAAGTCCACCCCTTGTCAACTTGGCTCCTAACCCTGTCTTTTTAAATCCTATTAATCTTCACATAAATACAATAACAATATCAAAAATCTCGCCTAACAGGATAAAGCTATCGCACGTACAAATGCACCAATCACTTCCCCTGAATAGGAGGCAGGGCTTTCTGAGTGATACTTATTCCTAATACTTAAGTATTGATATAAAGTCCATCAGTATTATATTACATATAGAGAAATAAGGGAGGAGATAAGATAGAGATATCTGCTTAACACATATAAATATATATATATATATACACACACACAAACATATTCTTAATAGAATAACAAGAATATTCATAGCAATTACAATCCTTGTTTCTGTAACTGGTCTCGTGGCCGTAGTTGGTACTTTATAACTACCTTCTTCTACTACCCATTCTGTATTTCCTCTACCTTCAGCCAGCACTCCGACAGGTCTTGGTTCTTTACCCAGAGGAGTGACCCACACCTTCATTCCTGGAGGGTCTGAGACATTTGCCATCCTGTCCAGATTAGGTTGTTGCAGTTTTCCATTGATTTTAATAATAGGACATGGCAATACTAGGAGACATCCTAAGGGATCTCCTGCTTTCCAGGTATACTTTTTCTTACTCCCATTGTGGAGTAATAGTCCAATTTCCCCTTGGTAATCTGGATCAATAACCTCAGCCAGCACCATAACTCCATTCTTAGCCTGTTGACTCAAAGGTATGAGGAGCCCAAAGTGGCCAGGGGGAAGTCTTAACTTCCAGTTTAGTGGAATCACTGTTGTACCTCCTGGTGGAAGCATTCCTGCTTCTGGAACTAAGATCTGGAGGCCAGCAGAACATAAGGTTGCAGGGACAGGAAGCAAAAATTTTCCTAGTGGGTCATTAGGGGTAATGGTGAGTGGTACCATTCCCATTTCCACCCCTTGATTCCTGGACCCATGAATTCTGGCTATAGGGGAAATAGTACCATAAAGCAGATGCTGATTTAGAGAATATACAGACTTCTGGAGAACCTTGCCCCAGCCTTACAAAGTATTGCTACCTAGCTGATGCCATAACTGAGCCTTCAAAAGGCCATTCCACCGTTCTATCAAACCAGCTGCTTCAGGATGGTGAGGAACATGGTAGGATCAGTGAATTCCATGAGCATGAGCCCATTTCTGCACTTCTTTGGCTGTGAAGTGAGTTCCTTGGTCAAAAGCAATGCTGTGTGAAATACCATGGTGGTGGATAAGGCATTCTGTAAGTCCACAGATGGTAGTTTGGGCAGAAGCTTTACATGCAGGGAAAGCAAATCCATACCCAGAGTAAGTGTCTATTCCAGTGAGGACAAAGCGCTGCCCCTTCCATGATGGAAGGGGTCCAATAAATATAATCAACCTGCCACCAGGTTGCTGGCTGATCACCTCGAGGAATGCTGCCATATCGGGGGCTCAGCGTTGGTCTCTGCTCCTGACAGATTTGGTATTCAGCAGCGGCTGTAGCTAGATCAGCTTTGGTGAGTGGGAGTCCATGTTGCTGAGCCCATGCATACCCTCCATCCCTGCCACCATGGCCACTTTGTTCATGAGCCCACTGGGCAATGACAGGGGTGGCTGAGGAAGGAGGCTGACTGCTGTCCACAGCCCGGGTCATCCTATCCACTTGATTGTTAAAGTCCTCCTCTGCTGAGGTCACCTTTTGATGGGCATTAACATGGGACACGAATATCTTCACATTTTGTGCTCATTTGGAGAGATCCATCCACATACCTCTTCCCCAAATGTCTTTTTCGCCAATCTTCCAATCGTGTTCTTTCCAAGTCCCAGACCATCCAGCCAAACCATTGGCTACAGCCCACGAATCAGTATATAATCGTACATCTGGCCATTTTTCCTTCCAAACAAAGTGCACAACCAGGTGCACTGCACAAAGTTCTGCCCACTGGGAAGATTTCCCTTCACCACTGTCCTTCAGGGATGTCCCAGAGAGGGGCTGCAGGGCTGCCGCTGTCCATTTTCGGGTAGTGCCTGCATATCGTGCAGCACCATCTGTAAACCAAGCCCGAGCTTTCTCTTCTTCTGTCAACTGATCATATGGTACACCCCATGAGGCCATAGGTTCACACTGG